>VDFB02132573.1:0-31789 GCA_007258455.2 Sequoia sempervirens
TTTCATAATCTAGGATGGCATATTGTTTAAGGGAAGCTAATTGTGTATTTTGAGGAGTTCCATGAGGGAGATCCTGATAAAGGAGATGCACAGTGGAGGAATGGAAAGACATTTTGGTCAAGATAAGACCATTTCCATTATCAGTGAACATTATTATTGGCCTCAATTATCAAAAGATGTGAAGAAGTTTTTGTAGAGTTGCATCATATGTCAGATGGATAAAGGAGTGAGCTAGAATATAGGGTTGTATAAGCCCTTACCTATACCAGAGAGGCCATGGGAGGATATAAGTATGGACTTTGTTTTTGGTTTGCCAAGGACACAAAGATGGAATGATTCAGTATTTGTGGTAGTTGAAATTTTTTCAAAGATGACACATTTCATCACATGCTAGAAGACCCATGATGCAGTCCACATTGCCAACTTGTTCTTCAAAAAGGTGGTAAGGCTACATGGTCTACCAAAGAGTATAGTCTCAGATTGTGACACAAAATTTGTTGGATACTTTTGGAGGACCTTGTGGAAGAAGTTGAAAATAGAGTTGAAGTTCAGTTCTACACACCATCTACAAACTAATGGGTAGACTGAGGTTGTGAATAGAAGTTTGGGTAACCTACTGAGATGCTTGGTAGGAGATAAACCCAAGGGATGGGACTTGATCTTACCTGAGGAAGATTTTTTTTACAACAATTCTATCAACAGAAGCACTAGTAGATCACCATTCCAGATTATGTATGGAGGTAATCCCAGGACTACTCTAGAATGGAGAAACATGGACCAAGAGAAGAAGACAAGTGTTGAAGCTGAAGACTTTGCAAAGCACATCAAGAATATACATGAGAAGGTAAGAGAACATATTAACAAGATGAATGTGCAGTATAAGGCTAAGGCATATTAGAAGAGGAGGTATAAGGAGTTTTAGATTGGTGATGAAGTGATGGTCCACTTGAGGAAAGAAAGGTTTTGAATGGGAAACTATAAAAAATTGAAGATGAAGAAGTTTGGTCCCTATAAAATTTTGATAAGGAATGAATTAGGGAATGCATATGAGGTAGAGTTGTCAGATGGAGTCAACATTTCCCCTATGTTCAATGTTTCAGATTTGACAGAGTATCATGAAGGTGGCACAGAGGAAGTACCAATAGTGGAACAGTGTGGTATTTCAACACCTACTTTAGAGAAGGAGGAGATTGAAGATATCCTAGATAGCCATGTGAGAAGGAGTACCAGAAATAGGCAGTATGAAGAATATTTGGTGAAGTGGAGAGGAAGGCTTGTGGAAGATTCATCCTGGCTATCTAAAGTAGAGGTTGACCATTTGGGTTTTCCTCAACCATCTGAGACATGACGGGGTCACTTCTCAAATCACCCTGGGTGTCTGATACAAGAGCATCTAGAGGGGTGAGGGAAATCTTGCATCACACAAAATGATGCTTTCCATTTATGTTCCTGTTGTTTACTTTTTGTAGATGTTTTTGCAATTCTGTATACCCTTTTTGTCGAATAAGAGTTTCCAACTTTTAGAACTATTTTTTTGGTTTCTCTGCTCAACTACTATTTTTAGCAGGTGTGAATTTGAAGGTGTGGGAAGACAAAAATATATGGGAAGGTTCAAGATGGAAAACTAAGCACTTCGGCGAAAGAATCAAGTCAAGATCATTCACAGTTTGAAAGTTATTCAAGTTCCAGTTTCTTCTTTTTGCCCTGAAAAACCTTGCAAGTCCAATTTGAGGCCCTTAGAGGCTCCAGATGGGCTGAAAATTTTACAAAATTCCCAAAATAGTTAGTCATAGGCCTACTTTGTGCAAAATCATCTTTTCGAGAGCTTTCTAGAAAGGTATTATCATTGAAAATCTGATGGTCAAATTAAAAATTATGGCTACTGGAAGTTGGTGCAATTTTAGGAATGCGCTAATTTTCAAATGTGAATCTAAATTTAAATTTCAAATTGTAAGTTTTGGCACCAAACTGCCAAAACTCATAACTAAAATATTGTTTTTGGCTCCAAACCGAAAAGGGGCTATTTATGAGCTAATTTCTAATTTTTGGGTAGTTTTTTGGGGAAAAGAGTTTGCATGCTGCAAAAGGGAAACCTAGGTAATTTTTTGGAAGTTTGTACTTTGCATGTATTCTAGAGCTCAAGGATTTGAGATCCTCTGCATGTAAGAGTTCCATATTTTTTTGAATAAAATATTATTCTCTTATTTGTCAGTGTTATTCTATGTCTCGGGTTTGCTCCCACATCAAATTGAAATTATTTAAAAATTCCACATAATTGTTAAATGTTTTAATCATTATATAAAAATAAGAAATATTTAAATGCATTTTTCAATGGAAATACATGTCATGAAGTTCCTTTTTTTTCCAATATAAAAATATAGATGATTATAATTTTTTTTCTTATTGTAAAATAAAATTAATATCATTGATAAAATTTATCATTTTATATAAATTATAAATTTCACATTTAAGAAATACTAATTGATTAAAATATAAAAAATGGTTGTGTTAATGAATAATTAAGATATGAGAGACTATGCTTACACAATTCCCATTAAATCAAACCTTTTTTTTCAATTTGATATTTTCATTGTAATAGGAATAGCATGGACATGGATAGTTGTCCAAAATTTACTCCTCTAAGATCTAAAGAAAAAATTAAAATATACTTAAAACACTAAGCAATAAATATATTCCTCTATGATATCATTCAATCTCAATATTTCATGCTATTAGATTTCAAGTTGTAGAAGATAATGATAGCTTTGGCCTGAACTTCAACCCTTTTATAATGCATGAAATGAATAGTCTCTTAGTCTTCAAGTACTAAAAAATTTCCAACTTATTTATTTGATATGTAACTTATGAAAATATATACTCCAACAAATTATCCATCATTGTAACATATCACACATGGTTATAATTATATGAATTGTTGATCTAGGAGGATCTAAAAATCATAATGCTCATTGCAATTTAACCCTAATCCTAAATTATTTAATCACAATCCAAACTGAACCTAGATTGAAACATAACCCTAATTGAACTATAATGAAACTTTAAACCCTAGATAAATTATAATCTTAAATGAACCTTGATCATAACCCTCATTGAACTTAAATTGAATCATGCTCCTAATTAAACTTTAATCCTTACCCTTATCCTAATCATCTTTGATCCCCTATCCTAACCTTAACCCTAATTAAACTCAAGATTTTCACCTAATTAAACTCTAGCCCTTACTAAATGATAACCCAAATTGAAACCTAACCCTAATGTAATTGTAACATTATTCTTAATGAATTCCTAACCTTAACCCTAATTCTAATTGACCATTTATTGAACCCTAACCCTAATTGTAATATAACCTTAACTCTAATTCCTAATTAAATCATAACCTTAATTGAATCTTGAGCTTAATCATAACTAAACAATCACCATAATTGAACTCAAAATTTTAGCCTAATTAAATTCTAATCTAGAAATAATAGACATTATATATAAAGTAAAATAATTGTTTATAGAGAAAAAAGGAAAAACTCTAGTTATACATAGATGATTAAAGGTTTTTGATATTTGATAAAAATATTTCAGTCATATGCCTCATCACTGTTTAAAAAAATACAAAACCACAAATGCTCTTAATTTTTCTTCACTTTAATGAATGAAACAAAACTTTACAGCAATGGGTCCTCGTTTATGTGTTGGATTAAGTTAACAATTTTTCCTTCTAGAAAGTTAGATCAAAGATAAAAATTTGGGATACTTTTGAAGTTCTAAGATTTCATTGATAAAAAATTATTCTTCCTAATCTAAATAATTTAGTTTTAAGAAAATGATTATTATTGAAATTTACATCATAACTAAATTTCCCTTTGATTAAAAATCTACCTAAACACTATGTGGATGTTGTGAACTTCATATTTCTTTGAGTCACGAGTAATATAACTAAAGAAAGTGATAATCCAACTATTAGATGTGAGAATAGAACACTTGGATCCAATCACTTTCACCAAGTCTATGAATATTATTGAGATTTAAAATTGCTATAGTTAAGGTAAAATTCAATCAATTAGCATATGCAGCACAAAACAATGTGAACATTGTTGCATCTAATAAGCCTTGACCTTAACATTTAAGATTGGTCTGTGTTTTCCTAAAAGGCTCAAAAATCGGTGTTAGTTATTTATAGCTAATATTGGATTTTCTTATTTAAAGAGTTCCAACATTTGCATTAGTTTTCCAATGTTAAAACTAGGTCAAATATTTCTTATAGGTTTTTGGTGTAGTTTTAAATTCAATGATTTTATCAAATAATTGATGCAGGAGCATCCACTGGTGTGAGGGTAATCTTGCATCACCCAAAAATATGCTTTCAATTCATGTTCCTTTTGTTAGCTTTTTGTAGATGTTTTTGTATTTATGGATACCCTTTTCATCGAATAAGAGTTCCCAACTTTCAGAACTATTTTTCTACTTTTTTTACTCAACTATTATTATTAGCAGGTGTGAATTTGAAGGTGTGGGAAGACAAAAATTTATGGGAAGGTTTAGGAAGGAAAAATAAAGATCTTTGGTGAAAGAATCAGGTTAAGACCATTCATGGTTTGGAAGTTATTCAAGTTTTAGTTTCTGATTTTTGCTTTGAAAAACTTTCTGAGTCTAGTTTGAAGTACTAAACTATCCCGTACGAGCCTAGAAATCATGTGAACTCTGTTCCCCCAAAAAGCTACCTGAAAAATTAGAAACTAGCCCCTAAATAGCCCCTTTTCTGTTTGAGCCAAAAAAAAGCATTCTAGTTATGATTTTTAGTAGTTTGGAAACAATATTACAATTTGAAATTCAAAAAATTGAGTCCTAATTCAAACACTGGCAATTTTCAAAAAGTCGACCAACTTCTGGAAGCCATAACTTTTGATCTGGGACTCTATTTTTTGAACCATTTGTACTGTCTAAAAGGTCTTAGAGTGAAGAACATGCCAAGAACCAAATTTTCTAGTTTTTATTATTTGTGGGCCCGTACAAGACTGTTTAATGCCTCAAAATGTACTCAGAAGGTTTTTCAGGGCAAAAAGAAGAAACTAAAACTTGAATAACTTCCAAACCATGAATGATTTTAACCTGATTCTTTCACCAAAGTGCTTATTTTTCTATCTTGAACCTTCCCGTAAATTTCTATCTTCCCACGCCTTCAAATTCACAACTGCTAAAAATAGAAGTTGAGCAGAAAAAGCAGAAAAGCAGTTCTAAAAGTTGTAAACTGTTATTCGATGAATAGGGTATCTAGAAATGTAAAAACATCTACAAACAGCTAACAAGAGGAACATGAATTGAAAGAATATTTTTGGGTGATGGAAGATTTCCCTCACACCACTAGATGCTCCTGCATCAATAATTGCATTTCATAGAAATAATAATAATAATAATAATTTGACACATACTAGGTAAACAAAATTTCAAGCTAATTTGGATTTCATACACCATTATCCAATTAACACATTCCATTGACCATTAAAAAAATAGAAACAAATCAAGGAATTTATTTAATTACTCAATCTAGTTGATTGCAGGAAGATACATCACCATCTATAATTTTAATTTCATTTAAATTCTTCCTTCAAATGTCTATTTGACTACCACTCAACACTGGACTTTCTCTTTCTTGCCAAATTCATATTGTTTGAAGTCCTTCATTATGGACAAATATTTTTGCAATTCAACTTATAATTCAAGATGAATCTCTCTATTAGTTTCCTCAAGTATGGGCCTTTAATCTCCACTCCATAAATATTTTATTTTATTTGGATCTCTATTATTACACAACTTATTTCTCTTCACTAAACACTACCTGTAGATTCTTTTCCTTGCATTAATAAATTATTTTTTACTACCTCCTTCTTGCTTCGAGCATCATACAATCTGGAACATATAAATTTTGAAATACTCTATTTTTATAGCCATGAAACCTCCCACCTTCCTTTCCATAGCCTATAGACTCCTATTCACACATATTTTTTTATTGTCTTTTATTATATTTTTCATTTACTACTTAACCTTCCCTTCTACTATGCATGGACACACCCCTCTCTCCCATTTCACCACTTCTCATTTTTTTCTTCTTTCAAAAATCCTCCTACTTCTCCCAATCTAGTTGTGCCATTTCCCATTCCATCCAGCATTGACCAAAAACTGATATACATTTTTCTTATGTATTTAAATTCTCTTTTTATTTTCTAACTCTTCCAACCATTATCATTCATTATCTTTTAATTTTTTAATTTTAAAATAGTCATTCCAAATCCTTCATTTCAAAATAAAAGAAATCATGACTCATTTCATGGTAAGAATAACTGAATTAAGTATAATAATATGACTTGAAATAAGACATTTTTTCAATTGAAAATGAAAAAATGTAACTTCAATCAACCTTTCAATAAAAATTTTAAATTAATTCACCAACCCACATGAAAATAAAACTCCAACCAAGAATTAAATTGACACATTTTTTTGGTTGATACAAATTTTCCATCTGGATACTCCTGCATTATACATGCTAATAAGAAGATTTTTTATCTTGGGCTCACAAAACAGAGTTGAGTAGTAAAAATACTCTTCAAAGTTGGAAAAAACTTGTACCAAACCCCCTGTAGTGACAAAAAATGTATTCCATTATATTTTCTCACTTGTTTGGGCCCTCATAGTTAAATTAGAGTTAATTGTTCCTTAATTTAGTGTTGTAAGGTCTATCCCTTTATGCTTTCACACTTATTTAGGGTCCCCCTTAATTAATTGAGCCAAATTATTCCTTAATTGGCCCTTTAATTCATTTCCAAGCCTATTTAATTGCATTTCTCAAAGAGGAAACCCAACATTTAATGCATAAACATAACACTTTACATTGAGTAATGTATGTCCAAAGTTTATGGACCTCAGACCCATTTTCCCACGGGTGAATGGGTCCTCCCTAAACCTTAGGACTTAAATTTAAATTGGTATTTTAACATATTCAAATCTGTAATTCAATGTTGGTTTGTGGTATTTGAATTTCAAAAAATAAAGGATGCATACCTATAAATATAAGGTTTTTTCACTAAGTTTCACCTAGAATTTTCAAGAGAGCATCACAACAATTTCAAGATTATTTTTGGAGAACTGTATGGAATTAAAGAGAAGATTTATCAGAGTTTTCTTGCAGCATTCAAGATCCAATTTTCATGTCAAACTCTTCTTGCATCATGCATGTTTTTGGAGATAACATTGTGATGTAGGTTTCATGGTCAAATCAAGCATTCAAAACACTATTTGAAGCAAGATTCAAAGTTCAAGATCCACATCCATTGAAGCCATTTCATGTAAGTTGCAAATTTTCATTCAAGGACTTATCTAAGGGTTTGTTGAGTTGTAACATATCTTTGTTCATTGTTCATTCCATCTTTCATGATTTTATTCATTTCAAGGTTTGATCAAGGAAAACCCCCATTCACCAATTTCTTTCTTCTCTCTTATGTTATGCTTATAGATCTAGGTGGAAGAAAGTTTTAAGATCTCTTCAAGAGAAAATTTGAGGAAGTTGAAAAAGTAGTGAAAGTTGAGATAAAAGTTGTCATCTCATGGAAACTCATCGATAGAAATTATTCCTAACATTTTGACACTACCACTTGGACAAATTGGAAGATCTAGATATATACTAGAGGCTCCCAAAATTTGCAAAAGAACCTTGATAGTGGACCCATTTACCCTTGGGTGAATGAGTCCCAATAAGCCTTTAGAAACTATCTTCTGGTGATTGGTAAACATAGTTCTACCATTCTTAGATCTATAGTTTAATTTTAGGTTCTACTTATTTTGAGTTTACTATTATTGTTTTAAATTTAGTTTGGCATAATTAGGGGTGATCCCACAAAGCTAGTTTACAATTTCTAGGAGATTCTAATTTTTGCTAAAAATCACATAGTTTAGAAAATATAATGACTTAAGCCTTAAAAGTTACATTTAAAGCATTCCAATTGAAGAGGGTTTGATCAAACTACCTTATATCAAACTCCTTTGGACATAACCCCACTAGTTTTAAACAATACCTATAACAGAGTCTCCTTTACACCTATCAAAATGCTGATGAAAAACCACATTTGATTTACCTTCTGGGGATCAAATGAATACCTTTAAAATTTATTTTTTGTAAATATATAGTCCTTATTATAAGCTTCCCAAAAAGTATAATTTTAAATAAATTTAATTTAATTATTATATTTAATTTTTATTTCTTGTGAATGTAGGTTTTTCACTAAAAATCAAGCTCTCTGTTCTCCACATGTGGAAAAATAGAAGATTATAATTTTTTTTTGAAAAATATTAGTGCACCAAATATTGAAGTCCTTGATCCATTTTTTTTTTTTTTTGATATGTACAAAAAAAATTGTGTTATACGCTCCGCCTATGTCTGAATGGTAATTGGTTTGACATTGAAACTTGACTAGGGAAAAAATATTCAATAAAAAACTATGAAAATAGTTGGAAGCACTAGATATCATAGTTAAAAATTTAAATTTTAAAAACATAGAATTTTATCCTTCATGGAAAAAAAGTTATTTGTTATACAGTAAGCGTCACTCCTTAAAAATGGTGTTTACTAAAAAAACTAGTTTTTGAAGGAGATGGAAAAAGAAGTGCAATCCGATTCCAAAAATTTTGAAAAAAAATATATTTAGAATCTATAAAAAAATGGTCACAAATCAATAGTTTTCATAATCTTCAAATTCCTCACGATTTAGCCAGTATAGTGCCCAAAAGTGAAGATTTAGTTAGAAAAAAATAGTTTAGTGTCCAGTTTGGCCAAAAATTATAAACCAGTATTGTGAGATCACCCTTGGGTGAGTATTTTTGGTTTTTCTTCGAAAAGTGCCTAGGGAACTTGACTATTGCCCTTTAGTCATAAGGAAATATTGAGATTCACACTTGGAGTTGACTCACCTAAGGGTTGTTAGTCAATTCTTTGTGTGGATCTCATTTCCTAATGAAATATTAAGAAATAGGCCTGCTAAGTGTTTCATCAATCTATTTTGGTGATACCCCCAACCTATATTTCACCATTTCACTCCCATGCTGTGATTAGTACCCTACAAAATTTCTCTTTCATCCATTTCCAACACTTGGTTGGAACATTGGTCATCTTCCTCCAATAAATCTACCTTTCAATAGCATATAGATCTTTGTGGAACTTCTATCACAATCTAATTTCTCTTTCCAATTATACATTCCTCTCCTCCTCCCTCTTGTGAGATTCAACTCACCAAAAAACATCAACCTCCACCAAATTCCATGTTCATCCTTATCCTTCATGGGAATTAACCCAACATAATATATCCTCCTCCCAAAACATTCTTCTTGTTCAAATTTTCTTCTTTCCACACCCACATAATGGATTCTTTTAGGTAGCATCTCAACCCTTAACACCTCCATGCCTTCCTCTTATACTTTTTCAAACTCAAATGGATGCCATAATTTAGTATTGTAAAAATTAAATATTACATTTGCTATTGCAATATTTCCTCTTCCACCTTCACCTACAACATTTCCATCTTCGTCACTCACTATCATCACTACTGCTACAATTGGTTTCCCTTCTGGAAGGTCTACACCTTCACTTTTCTCCTTAATTTTTCCTACAATTTTTTTTTCTTTTCTTTCATGCCTCCAAAAAGGCATACTCTTCCAACTTTACTCTCCTCTTTGTCATCCTTTTGCATAGGGATCTCCTCAAGCCTCACTAATCCAACATGTGCCATACTTTCATCTTGCACATAAGTGTAGGCTACTCCCACATGTACACCTATCCAGGAAACCTCTGTCAAAAAGCTAAAATGTTGCCCCTTATTTTTTCTTCTCTCAAGGGAATCCAATCTTCCATGTATTGTTTCTATCTTTGTATAATTTTTTTTTAAATATACTTTCTTATTCCTCTATGTATGAAATTCTTAAGGGTATCTTCATGACTTATCTTTTCCTCTTCTTGGAATATATATTGCTCACATCCAACCACTCACCATCTACAATCTCTACAACCTACACACAAACATATTAGATTCAATTACTTCTATAGTCATAGGTACTCCCTACAACAAAATCACATTCCCATCATCCTCTAGCCAACAAAGAATCTAGACGATGCTCCTCTCAAACCCCCTCTACCACTATGTCTCAATGGAGGAAGTTATGCACCTTCTACCTAGCTTTGTCTCTATTTTAGTAAAGACAACCAATTCACACACAACTTGACTCAATTTGGAGTTGCAAAAAAAACCTCAACACTTCTCCCAACAAGCAACCAAGCTCTAATACCAATTGGTTCAATTAAAAATTCAATGGTTTTATCAAACAATTGAATTTAATAGCTAGAAAAATAACAATTCCACACATACCATGTAAACATATTTCAAACTAATTTGAATTTCATGCACCATTATCCAATTAATGCATTCCACTAACCATAAAAAATAGAAATAAGTCAAAGAATTTATTTAATTACTTCTTCCAACTGGTTACAAGGAGATACATATCACCATATTTAATTTTAATTTCATTCAAATTTTCCTCTTCCAAATTTCTTTTTGACCACTACTCAATATTGGACTTTCTCTTTTTCACCAAATTCAATTTGTTCAATCCTTCACTATAGCCATATTTTTTATAATTCAACTTGCATCTCTCAATTATTTTCCTTAGGTATGAGCCACTAATCTACACTCCACAAATATATTATTTCATTTGGATCTCCATTCTTATGCTACTTATTTCTCTCCCCTAAACATTACTTGTAGATTCTTTGCTTTGCATTAATTACATTATTTTTTACTACCTCTTTATCACTTCAAGCATCATTCAACATGGAACTTATCAATTGTGAATTACTATGATTTTATAACCATCACACCTTCCATCTTCCTTTCTACAGCTTTAGACTCCTTTTAGCAGACATTTTTTTAATTATTTGTTTTTAGATTTTTAATCTAGTTGTGTCCCCTCCCCTTCCATCCAACATTGAACAAAAACTAATATACATTTTTCTTGTACATTTAAATTCTGTATGATTTTCCCAGTTGTTCCAACCATTATTTTTTCTTTTATTTTAAGTTTTACATTTCAAAACATTCATCCCAAATCCCTCCTTGCAAAAATAAAGAAAATGATAGCTTGGGTTTCATGGTAAGAATAATTGAATTAAATATAATAATATGATTCAAAATAAGATATTTTTTCAATTGCAAATGATAAAATGCTCCCAAATAAAAATCCTAAGTTAATTTTCCAAACCAAATGAAAATCAAATTCCAAGCTAGAATCAAATTGACACATTTTTTGGTTGATGTGGATTGAAAATTAACTCAGATCCTACATTAGTTTTAAACATTGATGGTAGTTATTGAGGCTTTAACTTACTATTTAAAAATTTAAGTTTTAACTTATTATTTAAAAAACAAAAAATTATAGTAAATTTTACTATGGGAAAAATCATGTCTTTCATTTTATACTAATTTATTTATTTTGATCCATTAAAAAAATTATTTTTTGAATAGTGAATGTAGAAATTTTATGAATTGTTGTTATTGCATTCTTTATGATGCAGTACTTTCATTTCTTTGTATGTATGAGTATGAAAATGATATAATTTTACTTTTTTTTTTCTTTTGGATGGTTTTAAAAGTAATGAAACCCACTTGATTCAACTAATATACCTTATGATAGCTTATAGATCCCTAATTTCCAATTATATCCATAATTGACATCCCAAATTTGGGTCATATTATTGGCAAACCCCATGATTTAGGGGCCCACTAAATTCCAATCTTGTAATTGTGGAAATCTTTGAAGAATGCTTCTAAATATGTTATTGTTGATAAGACATATATCATGATATGTATTACATATTAGAGTTTAAAGTTAATTTAACATCTAATACATCATATTTGATGCATATACACGAGTTTTGAGGAGAAAATTAAGAATCACAACTACAAATTGTAACTTAAGTACAAGTTTTTGTGTAATTTAGATTTATAAATGGTAATAAATTTTGAAACTTTTAAATAACTTAACTCTATTAGGTAAGATAACTTAAAGATTTATTACAAATTATCCTTATGTTGAACACTATAAACATAACACATTTATACAACATGAAGAAACAAAACATGCTTACATTCATACATGTAAAAATAACCTAACACCTATCACACACTCTATAAAGACATTTTCATATCATCAAAAATTACCAAATTTCACATCAATTGCATCCAAAACCCTAATTTCCCTTGCTAATTGAATAATACAACATTATTTAATTAATTCACTTTTGTATAATTCTTGACAAATTAAATAAATTTTATTTATTTAAAAGAGTACTAAAAACCCTATTTTCTACTTGAAATGGTGAAAAAGTTGATCCAGGTGGATACTTTTTCTCAAAATTTGAAGTATTCTATATGCTCCAAAAATCACTTCCATGTCAAAGTGCTTTGAAAACTAAACCCAATGCAACTTGAACAAAGTCAAAAAGAGCTCGTACGTTCAAGTTATGGTCAATCAAAGTTGGGTCAAATAGGGTACCAAGGGCTAGTAATAAAGGAAAAAAAATGATCATTTCAAAATCCATTGAAATCAACATCAAAATGAAGAGCTCATCATCATGATTCCAATGCCACTTGTTTCATCGAAAACGAAGCTCGTACGATGAAGATATGACTTGTCAAAGTTGAAGGTTGACAATGTCTACTTGACTATACAATGATGATGTCAAAATGTTGGTGTGGCAGCGTTAGATGATGTGGACCAACCAAAGCATGAAATGTGGCATCTAGTCAATAGTTTGTATAGTGACAAGGAAATGACATGGTGTTGACATGAATCAGTGACAAGTTGACACGTGGAAATTTTCAGCCTATCTCAAATTGACACATGGCACCTTACAAAGTTATAATGTTGACATGTGGCATTCCTCTCCACACTCTTCTCCTCCATGACAGTTTTTTTGTCATGTTTTTTTACTAAAAATAATTTGGGAGATTCAATCCCCTAACCTCTCACATGCTAGCATTCCTTGTCACTATTGGACCACACACAATGCACTTAACTATATTTAGCCACTGATTTATTTTATGGTTTTAAAATTTGAAATTTCTTTTAAAAATGGAGGGACCAAGAGTTGAAGTGCCAACTACCCTAGCCCTTGAAATTCTCCTAACCAAAATTCCACCAACTGGTTTGATAATTATGGGGGGTTAAATCCTTTTCAAAGACTATTCAATGCCCAAATCTCCTAATTTGAAAGGATTTAACCCTCCAAATTTAAAATAACTTCATCACTAATTGAATTAATATTTGTATAGCTTGAGGATAGATAAATTAAAAGGTATAAAATGATAGTAGATATTATATTAGATAATTTAAGGGGATTTTTTATTAAATGGGGGGAATTAAGTAGATTATGTTGTAAGGGAGATTTGGAAAATGACATGATGTAATTAGGGGATATGATTTGATATTGTAAATCATATGGTTATAGGCCATATTGGGTAAAAATTTTGTATAAAAAGAGGGGAGTTTAGGAGTTTTGGTAACCAAGTGGTGACTTATGAGAGAATTTTGAATCGTGTAGAGTTTAGACAACTTGGAAAGTTTTGATAGTGAATTGTTCATCTTTGTGCATTGGGAGCTTTCTTTTCAATCTTGTTGTGCTTGAGAGAGAGGAATTTTTTAATTAATGATCCTCCAAGGAGACATTAGGAGACTTTTTAATAGTTGAAGTTCCTTGTAAACCATTTTTTGGAGCATAATCAAGGATTGTCAACTTTGTTGGAGAGGGACCTAGACACCTAGTAGTTTGGTGAACTCCGTTATCACCTTGTTGTTTCTTGTTTTCTATCTTCTTTCTCTCTTATTTTTTTATCACTTTATTATTGTTTTATTGATTTAATCATTTCAATTATTTTAATCATGTTTTCAAGACCTTCAATTTAATCATTGTAAAAGTTATTATTCATGTGCAATAGTCCTAGATCCTAACATTAGATCAATTTGGTATAAAAGCTAGTTGACTATTTTTCTTAGTGTGAATGCTTATTAGGTCTAAACTCAAGAAAATAACTATTCAAATAGTGTCAATTATAAGAAATGAGAATCCTTCATATCCCCTTTTTGAAAAAAATTATAAAGATGACTTAGTTTTTATTAAATAATTTTTCACCATGAAGAAAATGGTGGAGGAAATGTATGATGATGAAAGAGAGAGTGTTAAGTTGTGAAGATTTTTGAAAACATGGGAAGATGAGAAGTAATTAGAGCTTCAATAACTTGAAGAAATCAACCAAATCCTTTAGTTGTCAAAAATGTTGAGTTGAAAAAGCTACAACAAGAAGTAAAGGATCGGTTGCAAGCCAAGGATGAATTTTTGGCAAAGTTTTGGAGTGATGAAAGATTGGAGAAACCATCTCCTATAGAAACTATCATTGAGGCATGCAGTACAAGTAATTATTTGATTATGCAATCTTCCAATCAAGAGGATTCTTTTGGTTCATTTGAAAATCACACTAAAGGTTGGCTTGAAATTTCTAAAGAAAATGAGGTATGAAGGAAAAGGCCTTGGAGCTAATGGCCAAGGCATTGTGAATCCCATCCAAGAGATAGAACTAACTTCATATGTAGGACTAGGTCGTGGATAATTCTTCAAGACCACTAATGAAAGTAACTCCAAAACCATAGAAATCAAAAAGTTTTCAAATGACAAGTTTGAATCAGTGCAGAAGGAAGTCTCACAAACTGAGAGCACATCACACTATTTTAATGATCATGATTCCAAGTCAAGTTCTCCCCACCAAATTTGCATTGAAGACCACCATCCAAGGTATAATAAGTCTATTTATTCCAGCATTCCTTTTGATTATAAGAAAATTGGCAATGTAAAGTGAAGTTTATGGCATAGAAAATATTGTACATTTTTTTATTTGAATAACCATGCTACTACCTAGTGTTGGAAAAGAAAAAATTTGTACAAGAAGGATATGTCTACCAAGAAGGAGACAAACCATGAAGTTGCCTCTCCTCAATGGGATCAAAAGAAAGGAAAGAAACTCTCGGTGTTAAAAAACTATTGCACTCATTGCAAAATGAGTGGTCATTAGATCAGGAAGTGTTGGAAGCTTCATTTTGAGCTTCATCACACACCAAGCAAGAAGCCTTCACAAGAGCCTATGAAGATTTTGTAAAATGATGGAAAAACATGCATTGAGTATCTTTGAGTTGGTCCTTGAAGAAGCATAACTACCAAAAGAATGGCCTTTAAATTGGTTCGGTAAGAAATGGATATCATTTTTTCACAAATGAGATTTTTCATCATGCATATGTAACACCTCTAAAATTATTGTATGCTTTTTTCCAATCATGGACATATATGAGTGAAAGAACCTTATATTTATACTTAATTATGCCAAATTTCCTAAAAATACAACACTACAAGCCGACATCAAATCTAGGAGAATAAAATCCCACCAAGAATTTGAATTAATTTTTATTTTGGGCCACATGAGACTCATATGCAAGAATTGGTGTATGAGTTTCATTAGGAATTATTTATGGGACAATTTTAAAAATTGTTTAGAAAGGTGCAAAATCTAGATTGGCACACAAAAACCTAGGTGGGACTGATACACCCAAGGTGGCGTATGACTCTCAGATCTATAAATCTAGGCCACACAACCTAAAAACACCTTAATTATGATTGGATGCTAATTTATGTAAGGATTATCCTTAGAAAAATGCATTAAATGAGGCTTGTGGATGCAAAATAAGGCCAATTAAAGCATAAAGAAGCTTAATTATTTATGAAAACCCTAGAAAAGTGTGAAAGTATTTACAACACTTTACAACACATTGAGTAAGGTACAATTAAGTTTATTTAGGTACAATTAAGTTTATTTAGTTTACAAGGTCCAAAGACCTAATTTGAATGTATCAAGCACATTACAACACTAAATCAAGGTGATGATAATGCTCAACTTAATGAGGGCCCAAACAAGCAAGGAAAAGTAAAAGGGATAATTTTTTTGTTGCCACATTTTCCCACCACTTTAGTGAGATGATGAACTTGCTTTAAAATCACACTAAAGTAGAGAAACAATCAGCAAGAGGGTTCCAAGTGCACCAATGGTGGTAAGATAGGATGACAATGATCAAGAAGGGTGATCAAGCCCCCAGGATGAAGATCCCATGGCAAACGAACATAGGAAAAAAAGGACACATGTGAAAATGATATAAAGAGAAAAATCAAGGCATAAGCATACAATGTCAAAGAAAAAGGGAAAATAAGAACAAAGGAAATAGAGGGGTGGATCAAGCTTGGACCATTTGTCTAGCATGATGTGGATCAAATCTAGGTTGTTTTTTCCAAAAATTCATGCTCACTCTGAGGCAACAGAACTTCAAGCTATCCGTTGGGTGAGTAATGCAAGAGGGTGAGACACATACACATGTGGTTGGCATGTGTTCACACACACATGCTAGTGGTGAAGGGAAATTCATGCCTTGGAAGGGCTTCTTGTCAAACCATACCAAAGTTATACATCTTGATAACTTTGATAAGGTGCCACACAATAATGAAATTCGAACTTCATGAGGCAAGTAAAACTTTGTATCCTTGGAAATCATGATAAAAAAAGATGGCTCCATAGGTATGCAAGGTTTGTTATGCAAGGTGGCCATATAAATAAATTTTGTAAATGAAAAATCTAAAGAACCTTCAAAGGATTTTTTCCTAATATATGTGAGGCCTTAACTGAGGGGGCATTATTCCTAATGTCTCCAAGAGAGGACCAATCAAAGAATAAAAGATTCATAACTTAGAGGATTTAGTGTGTCACATCAAGCCACTAACAAGAATATAATATTCTAAGAGAGATTAAGCTCTTGAGGGACACCACACCTAATTTCAACCAAAAAGTGAAAAACACATGAGAGCTAACTTGGAAAGCCCTATCCAAGTCATATGTTTCTGAGTAAATCTACATCACACAAAAGAAAAGATAGGGGTTTCCCAAAAAAATGAAACTCCAAATGTACATAAGGGATCTATGGATTTAGGGTTAGTATGTTCTTTCTACAATGTTTTAAGAGAGCTTGAAATTGTCATCATTCCACAAATACTCATAGAACTAGAAGAATGACACAAAGAGAGAAAAAAAAATGAGAAAGTATTTTAGGTCAACATGGAAGAGACATGAATGTCTTGATGCATTGCATCATCCCCAAAAATGAAAAAAAAAAGATAAATGAAAAGAGGAAAGAAGAGCTTTTGGTTCAACATGGAAGAGACATGAATGTCTCAACACCTTGCATCATCCCCAAAAGGAAAACACAAGAAAAATGAAAAGGATTATGACATATAGAATAATGAAAGGTACACATAGAGGAATTCAATTTTAGTAATCTCCTCATCATCATCTAAATTTATCACAACATGAGGTCGAATGATAATGTCTAAAAAAGGGTTTAGCTCTTGTTGTGATTGTGTTATAGGATATTTTTGTTTCAAGAAAGGGACCTAGACTCATAATGCATTGCTTCAGTCAAGTTTGGATCTTTATTTTCTTAGTTTATTTCTTCATTTAACCCACAAGGAAGGGCACAACATCTATGTCTACAATCTCTAGCACCTTTGTTTCTTTTAGTTTGGTTTCAAGTTACATTTGTGTAGGAGTGGGTTGATCAACCATAGGTTTATTTTCTTCCCTAAGGGGAGGAATGGAAGGAACCATGGAAGGTTGTTCAACCAATTTCTCTTTAACTTTATAAAATTGTTTTATTCTAAGGTGTGTGACAGTATTTTTTTCATTATCTCTTGGTCTTTTGTAGGAAATAGGAAAAGGCTTTGTCTTAGGTGGGTCTTTGTTATTTGGAATTTCTTTAGGTTCCATCATGGTTTCATCAAGGATGGTAGCCTTAGTCAGGGGTTGGGGCATGTTTTGAAGGGAAATTTTTGCTATTCATTTTTCCTTGAACTTTTGGTAGGATTTGAAAAAGAAGTCCTCACGAGGTTTTATAGGTTCCATAGGCTTGGGCTAGAAGAAATCTAAGGAAAAATTTCCACAAGTAGACAAAGGGTTGAAAACACTATGATGCACAGTGAAAATTTCATTGTCAAATAGAAAATTTAAGCATTTATGCACAAATGAGGGGATGACATTCATGGAGCAAATCCATGGATAGCCTAACTTCACACAAAATCAGTTTGACTGCGGGATGATGGAGAATGAAACATCTAGTGATTTTGGTCCTATTTGTAAAGGAAGGGTGATTAATCCCATCATAGGGCAAGTGAAACCGTTATGCATTTTGAGCCATGCTTTTGGTTTACCATATATTTCTTCATAAGCTCATGCACAAGTAAGAATTACTCAATGATCACATTCTCTCCATAGATGAGATCTATTAATATCCCATTAGTAGGCTTATCAACTAGATTCGGTCCACTATGTAAAAAGGACCATCAGGTGCATGTTTAATTATATCTTTTGAAGAGAAAACAATCTCAAGAGGATTTTTAGTTCATACCTTATGAGGAATGACATCTATCACTCCTACCATATTATCCATATGATTAGTATCTATAGGATCATGCTAAATAGTATCATTATTATTATCATCTACATCAACATTCATCACATCATTCTTTTTAGTTTCACTAGAATTGACAAATGAAATGTTATGATTAGGCATAGGGTTGGTAAAAATTTACAATTTTTTGTTAGGAGGGGCAACAGACTTATTTCCTTGATCATTAACACCTCCAACTAAAAGCTAACTAGAATCAATGAGGTCTTACACAAGATGTTTAAGATGCTTACAATGTTTTGTATCATGTCCATTTTTTCGGTGATAATGACAATAAGGATTTGGTCTATAGTTTTCAAGTAATGGTTTATTAGGATCAAGAATATCAACATGAGGCAAGGTGATCATATTTTGTTCTAAGATTTGTCTCATTGTGTTCTGAAGGGTATCAGGTAAGGGAGTGAATTTCCTTTTCAAGTCCTCATAGCTAAATGGTATTGCTACTTTAATAGCAACTACTTGGTTGTTGAAATTCTATGTTGTTTGAGGGGGATTGAATTGAAGGAATCTTTTATTCTATTTTCTAAAAGGTTGAGAATTACATTGGCTTGTGGACTCAAACTTCTCAGTTCAACTAGAGGTGGATTTTACATCATGACTACTAACCAAATTTTGATAATCATGGATTCCAGTACATAAGTGTATGAGGGAGGGTAATTTCATCATGGTAAGATTTTATTGTATCTTAATTTGTAAATTATCTATAAACATCTTTTGAAGGTGAGTATTATGAACCTTGACATCAATTTTGGAATAAAGTGATTGATAGCACGGGGTAAAATCAATAATCTTTTTCTTCCTTTTTCTTACATATCATCAAATCGACCAAGGTCATCTTAGGAGTCATATGAACTTGGAAATGGTTTGTAAATTCCTCAAAAAGTTCATTGAATGAATGAATTGAGTTGTTCAATAACAAAGAAAATCATTCTATAATAGTATCTTTAAAAGACCTAGGGAAAATCTTAGCCAAGAGTTTATCATCAAGGATAAAGTCACTGCATAAGTTGGTATAAGGGGAAACATGGTTTGAAGGATCTCCTTTCTCACCATATTTCTTAAATATAGGTACCTCTACACCTTATGGAATCAATGTTTGTAATATCTCCAAGTATAAAGGACTCCTTCTGACATAATATTTGGGTGGGCCATTTTGATTTTGGTTGATAGTGGAAACTTGATTTTGAAGGGATGAAAGGATTTGGAAAAGTTGTTTTATGAGAGGGTCATTTCTTTTGTTGTGAGATGGAGGTAAAAATGTGGAGGTGTGCATGTGTTTGAAGGAAAATTGAATGGAATGCTTATAGGTGGTAAATTGGTAGGAGATATGACATGCGATGCCACAAAGGTGCTCAAGATGCTAGTGGAAATACCTAAGGAAGTGATCACATTACTAGTTGGTTGCATTGTTGTGGTAACTTGAGGGTTTGTATAGGTAGGAATAGAGGCAATTTTTGTGGGAGGAGGAATTTGAATTCGTCCTTGGCTTGTGATATTGTTTGTGGGTAAAGGACAACTAGTATTCAAGATAAAGTATTTCTCAAAGATCTGAACTATGTTATGCACAAGGTCAAGTCTGCCTTCACTTTCCAACATGTGATGAATGTTAACTATAATAGGGATAGTAGTGGTTGAAATTTTTTCATTGCTCACTTGATTTTTTGGTTTGCTAAGTCTTCATGAATTCAGATTATGTTATCTTTTAGAATACTAGCAAACATTGTTTCAACATTCATTACACTACTTGAATGCAAGGAATTGTTAAGGGTATGGTCCACACCTAGTGAACTAGTGTTAATACTAGGAGTGAAAGAGCTAGATAACCCAAGATACACAATGATTGTACTATCATAGGATGACATGAGTCTCGAACTTTACCTCACTATAGTATTAGCAATAGGACACCAAGTAGAAATTCTCATGTAAGGGATACTAAATGCAAGATGAATGTAAATTAAATTTAAGCTAAATACAATGGAATGAATATATTAGAAACTCTGTAAACTAAAATAAAAAGTTATCAACAAAAAATAGAAGCACAAAAATAGAGTTTTAAATTTTGGAAAATGTAGTCCAAAATTGGCACTGGGACTGAATTTCCCAGAGGGGCGTATGAGTCCCAATGAGGGATTTTTTCATAATTTTCAAAACAATTCAAGTGATTTTTATGCTTTTTAGTTTGTATGATCTATAATCTAAGTGAAAATGTAGTTTTTTAGATCATTTTCAATCATTTGAGATGAAAAAATGTAACCTATATGCTCTTTCACTAATATAATATTTAGAAACCCTAGATGCAAATTAACTAGTGCAAACACTAATGCCAAGTTAATGTAAGCAAGATCTAGGACTATGATGCACTCCAAATTAGAAATGATATGTTCCAAATGTAGTTCCATCAAAATAAAATATAGGAAATAGGGGGATTTTATTCTTTTGGTTTAGGACATGGAGCAAACACATCTCCCAATAATTTCATTGAAGGGAAACCCTAGAGATCTCAATCTAAGATATGAAAAAGAGAAAGAGATCTTGCAATAGGGGTTTCCTAGGGTTAGATTATAAATTAATGAAGGGTTCACACCAAGCTATGGAATGGAAAAACAAATGAAATAAAAATCCAAATGCTTAAACCTAATGTAATGCAATCTTTCACTAAATGATCAAGAAAAGCATGTAAAATAGAATAGAGAATTGCAAGATGAAATGTGTGCACCTAGAAAACTAAAGAAGATTGAATGAAGCTTTGAAATGCTAAAGAAATTGATTTTAAATATAACTGGGACTTATAGATCATACTAGGCTACTTATTCCTAGATTAGGGTTTCTGGGAGGAATCTAAAATCTAGCAAAAAGATGTCTAAAACTTCAAAAATTTGGAAAATGACCTATACTCACTCATATGCTAGAACTGGTGTATCAGTCTAGTTAGGGTTTTCTAAAAATAAAAATTCTAAATCTACTCCTCAATGTATACTCTATCCTTTAAAATTAATTTCTGGATCTAAAACCCTATTTGCAACCTATAGAAGTTCTCCAATGATCTTCAATCCTAGGTGACAAATTTGACAACTTTCTCCCAACTTTCTCTTCAATGTTTCTTCAACCTAGACCTATAAATCACAAACTAAAGAGAGGGGAAAATGTTGTATTGTTATTGGAAAGGGGTTTTCCTTGGTCAAACCCTGGTTTGGTAATCAAACATTGTAATGAAATGAAATAGGAATGTAGACTGATGAATGAAAAAATGTGATGCTGCAACTCACCAAACCCTAGCAATAAAGTGCTACAAATATGTATGAAATGGGTCAAATGGATATAGATCTTGACTCTTTCTTGAATGTGATATATCTTGAATTGAATGTTAGCTTGAATCATAAAACCCTACATCATAAATGTTCGCTAAAAAACAAACATGATGCATGATGATTTAGACATGATGCTTGATGCTTGAATAATGCTCTAAAATACTTGATAATTTTCCCTTGAATTCTCTTCAGTGCTCTTGTAAACACTTGAATTCTCTTGTGAACTCTAATTTTCTATTAGGAATTCTCTCATGAAAGTCTTAGGTTAAAATGAGTGAAATAACCTTGTATTTATACTTAATTATGCTAAATTTCTTGAAATTACAACACTACACTCTAGCAACAAATATAGGAGAATAAAATACCACCAAGAATTTGAATTAATTTTGATTTTGGACCACACATGACTCATATGCAAGAATTGGAATATGAGTCCCATTAGGCATTAATTATGGGACATTTTTTCAAAAATGCTTAGAAAGGTGCAAAATACATATTGGGACACAAAATCCTAGGTGGGATTGATATGCCCAAAGTGGTGTATGAGTCGGCCACATAACCTAGAAACACTTGAATTATTATTGGATGTTTATTTATACCAAGATTATCCTAAAAATAATGCATTAATTGAGGCTTGTGGATGCAAATAAGGCCAATTAAAGCATAAAGAAACTTAATTATTTATGAAAACCATAGAAAACTATGAAAGTGTGTTACAACACTTTACAACACTCTAAATAAGGTACAATTAAGTTTATTTAGTTAACAAGGGCCCAAGACCTAAACTGAATGTTTCAAGTACATTACAACACTAAATTCATGACTTTTTTTGGTCATTTAGGCCTGAGCACTTTTCTTGGCATATGATTTTGTTGGATGACTCTCCCAGGCTCCTTGCTAAGTATTCCCAGATTTGGATTTTAGGGTGAAAATCCTCTTCAGTATTTGGAAAGATAGAAATTGATAAGTAGGAGGTATTTTTCCACAGCATGTCAAATTATGATATTGCTATCAAGATTCAACCGTGTAGTTTTGAGTCAAACTCATTGACCCATGTTTCATGAGTAGTGGTTCAACAAGAACCCATCTCTCATGATATCAAATGGTCCACTTAGCACTCATTGCATCTAGGTGATGCTCACAGAGGCGAAGCACTGGTCTGTCTCAGGAGGTCACCCATCCCAGTACTGCTCCAGCTCAAGCGCGCTTAACAAGGAGTTTTTCTCCAAGGTTAATCCCGCTTGAGTTGTTACCCCATTTTTAAAACCTTCAGCAAGATAGAAATTCTCGCATATTTTCTCACAACTATATTGATAAATTTGTTCCTTTATATTCTAAAGTGATTATTTGCTCTAATGTTATTTTGTAGATTCAACTGCAAGTTAATAAAGTTGTTCTTGAAGTTTCTCACCTTCAAGAGCTCTCAAACCATTGGGGAAATGCCCCTTGGATTGTGGTGCATGTGCCTCCCTTTCCCACTTTTTCTTAGGTTCGATCACCTTCACGAGGTCGGTGGCAAAGTGGCTCTACCAGGGATTCTTACCCCCACTCTCAGGCTCCTCCTCCTCATGGATCTCACCCTTGTCAATAGTTTCCTTGTCATCCTCCATAAGCAAACCTAGGTTGGCCTTGTAGAGGGGCAGTAGGGGGTGGCGGTGGCACTTCTAGGTAGCCTATTGGTGATGCTCCTAGTGGAAGTTCTGGTTGGCTTGATACTACTAAATGGCTCTCACAATTGGATTTGGAAATTTCACCTCATCATGAAGATAAAGATAAAGAAAAATATGATGATGGTTGGGCTCCCCTTGTTGGCACTCCAAACTGTGAATGTAGTTTATTATAATAAATATGTAAATTTGAAAAATAAATCATCTTCTTTGACACATATGGCCCCTTTCAGATTCATTGGAAAGCTTTTATATATCACACATTTGTAGGGAAATTAATGATGAAAGGGATATTGTAGAAAAAAAATTATGATGATGAGTGATGGAGTTGTGTTAAGTAATAAATTCAATGCATATCCCTTTCTAAATAATTTTGAGTATAATAAGAAGTTGAGTTAAGGGTTCCTCTAATGTCATTAATCTTTATGCCTAGTGACTACATTCCAAAAGTTTTTCATGTAAAATTAACATTATATCTTGTACAAAGACAATGGATTGGGAAGAGATCAAGGTATTACCAATAATGAGTACTTATCTCTTTAATAATATTTTTAACTCACATTTTGCTTTCCATTTCAATTATGTGTATTCCTCAATGGAATATTTGATTTTTTTTCTATGTTGCAATAGGAAAATAATTTTATCAAGGGTCGTCTCTGAAACAAGAATAAAGTTATTTTTAAACCCATAATGCTTTCATGTTTCATGCTTTCAAGTGGGTTTTGGGAGATGAATTTAGGATGATAATGTGTCATCATAGGGTTAACTCAAATATTTCCTCAATATGTGTGGCTTCCTTGTTGGAATTAAAGAAAAGAAAATATGTAGTTGAAATATGGAAACAAGGTTAATCTTCAAGTAGTTCTTGAGATGCCTTGGCAATATTCTATACTCACCAATGTAGGGTGCAATTCTTCCCCTTGTGGATAGTAAAATATTGGTCAACAAAGGAGTTATTGTCAATCCTTGGATACCCTTTGTTACAACCAATCTACCACTTAAAGAAGTGGGATGTTGAAGGAAGAATATGATGGGCCCAAATTTTCTTAAGAAGGCACTCAATTTCATTCCCTCCAAGGAAACTCTAAGGTTACATTTTCAACTGGTTGTTGAAGTTGAAAATGAAGTATAGTGTCATCAACTCTATTTATAGTCATTTTTTAGGTTGATATACTAGATTACGTTAGGATACATAGAGGTATGTATTTGTAATATGATATCAAGGATTTTGTGATACAACCTTGATAGTCAAATGAACTCTGAGTTTCTTTCCATAAACCATGAATATAAATGTACCAGTTTATCTAATATATATTAAGGAATGATCCAATAGATTATAAACTACTAATCACAATATATTTTGAATAAATAATTTAAAAAAAATATTTTATTTAAAGTTTTATTTTAAAACAATAAAATATTTTTAATCATAAATCCAAATATTAATTTTTTTCATAATAATATCATTGAAATTAATATTTTATTATTATTTTAGTTATTCAATTATTATTCTTTTCTTAAAATGATTTAATATTTTGAATGAAATATAAGTTAATAGAATAAAAACCACAAAACTAAATTATGATAAAACATCAAATAATTGATATTATACCTATTTTCTAATTAAAATTTGTAAATCATGACTTTATTGATGTTCAGAAGAATGAACTTCCCAACTAATTATTTGACTTTCTATTTAAAATTTGTATTATGAAAAAACTTTGACATTTATTTGTCCATTTAAAAAACATCAATAGTACAATTCTAAATTATATTATAATATAATTCTGAATTATAGTATTTATAGGTGATACATACGTAAAAGGCACTAAAAATAGAATGCAATTAAATATTTTATATACAAATGGATAGCGAATGCAATGCAATACTATTTTATACACAGACAATAAACAAGGGCAGTGATAAACAAAGGGCCTCTCTATAGCAAAAACAAGAGAAAGGAAGAGAAGATGGTCTTTAAATGCCTCAGAAACTCCTATCTTGCCCTTTATGCCATGCACATACGTAACAAACATCTGGAGCTCCCTTTGGTTGAATCGTGAGGAGCTTATCCATTAACTCTTTCATTGAAGAGTTGTGTTTTTCTTAATTCCTCTTCAAAAAGTGAGTAACAGATACAAAACATTTTTCTTTCCAATTCCTTCCATCCTAATTTAATCAAACAATATTTCACACCAAACATTAATCTTAATGAGAAATTTGAAAGCAAGTCACTTTGAGAAGATACTGTGGAGAGTCTCTCCATTGCTGGAAGTATATCGTGGGAGAGAGCATCTTATGCACTACCATATATTTCAATTTACTATTTATAATTCATAGGTAAAAATAAATAAAAGTATCAAAGTATCAAAGGCATGAACCGCAGAAGACAGTTATTTCACCTCTCTTCGTATTATCGGCTACTTTGATAATTGTCATGCCCTTTCCATGATTTCATTCTCTTTTTCACGTATTATGACGAGTTATTTCATGCACTTTCCATGAGTATACGCAATATTAATTCTCATTTTATTAATTTCTGTCATGAAACTATGGCAAAGGAGGCAATTTGTAGGTGGTGATTAAATTGTCTACTTTAGGCCTATCAAAAATATGAAGATATTGCTAAAAGCAATTACTTTAAAGTTTCAAATATTTTAATGATTCAAATTGAACATTTATTAAACATAATAAGATAATAAACAATTTTTTTGTATCATCATTGGACAAATTATTCTTCTCAAAGAAAAATAAGGTAGAAAAACTACAATAAGACTAAATCGAGTGACATTTGGCTTATATTTTGACAGGTTTTTCTCTTGTTATGAATAATTTCTTCCTTGAATGCATGTAAGCTGCAAATCAATGTTCATAAAAAATAATGAATTATATTTGTTATTTAAAAATATTTAATATATAAAATTACAATTTCATTTATAGAATGTTCAATTGTATTTTTTCAAATATTGTTTAAATTGAAATAAAATATAAATAAAAACATATATAAAATATTCTATTTAAGTAAGAATTATTGATTTTATTTTAGAACTATTTTGCTTAGTATTTGAAGACATAATTGTATTTTAGTTTTGATAATTTAATCATATATATCTCACAAACTTTAGATATTTTAAATATATTCATCTATATAATACATGAAAAACTACACTTGAATATTTTTTTTTTTATTATTTTATAGATGAGTACTACCAAAAGGGGGTAGCTCCCATGTACATTCGAACAGGGACAATTACGTGCCCAAATACAAAATTAGACAATAGAAAGATAACACTAGATATCAGTTTGCCAGATATTGGTAAATTACTACCAAAAGGCCACCCAACCGAATAAGTCTTCTCAAACTTCCTTCACCAAGCTAGACATTGCTAGAGTCCATATATCTAGCAAATGACTCCAAATCTACATTCATGACCCCAGTCCGAAACACCTCCCAAGCACCGGTCATGAAATTTACTAATGCCTCCCCTTGAATCCAAGGTATCCCTTCAGCCTATTCATCACCATCAATGTCTTCCTCACTCACAATCGTTGGGTCGAAGAACATCCACATGAAACTAACCCAACCATCTGAACCCAAATCCATGGTAGCATTGGTGACTACTTGGACATTGGCTTGTGCCATGAACCCATTAACCCATATCACCACCCATTCCATGGACTCGGCGATGTCTACCAAAGCACCAATTACAACCTCATATATTTTACCATCACACCAGTGTTGGTTTAAGTTTAAAACTGTAGAAACCAAACCCATAATTGCACTATGCACCTCCTAGTTCTGAGTATTGAAGAGCCTCCAACATTGCATATCTAAGGATTCCGCTACACACTAGCAAAGAAGACAAAACTAGAACACCATTTTGGCATAGATAATAGCACCACAATACCACCAAGACTTGCCTACTAGATCTAGATAATCTGCATTAAATAGATCACTAGGGGGTGCCAATAATCTGGGGCAAGCCACAATTTGATAGACAATCCAAACCCTGAATCCAAATTAAATTTGTCCTATCATGCACGAAGGTACTGTAGTGTCTTGTCTTCAAGAATGTGTGCTCTTGGAATGGGTGACACAAGCATCTTGGTGAATCTTGAGGTCCTTTAAAATAACTTCTTACAGACCTGGCCACTGTACTGGTGATGAGCATGTGATCACTTTTTTTTGATTAATCTCCACCCTAGTTTGTCAGAAAATCTACAAATTTCTTTGCTTCTCTGTAAACATGTGACAAAGAATAATATGCAATCTTTCCTAATGAATATTTTATTGGTGCAATCTAATCATTTATTCTCTAATTTTGGGATCTCCCTAGAATGTTATTGCCTAGATACAAAGCATTGAATCCCCTTCTATCACCATAGAATCAATGCCTTTATGTATCCATATCTATACTCCAAGCCACAAAGCCTTCAATTCAGTGGTGTTGTTAGTGCATATCCCTAAATTCTTTGACACTACCCATACACAAACATGCACAAAGTCCCTAATTATGCAACTATCCCCAGCCATTTTGGGGTTACCCTTCGCAGCCCCGTCAAAATTTAGTTTCCACTTTAACCTAATTGATTTTTTGCAAAAATTCTCTTTCCTATTTATTTTTATTTTAGCTTCCACCATGAGCTTATTGATTCTAATCCCACTCCACATATTTTTGATTTCCTCATCCCATCTTGAAAGATTCAATTTAGGGCTTGTACTGATTTTGTTATTCGTTGCCTCAATTATGATGAGGGTGCAACCTGAGACACATAAAATAACCAAAAAATAAGAGATTAATTTCATTATTTATAAAATGGAGCTTCTTAAATGCAGAGGATCTCAAATCCCCAAGTTCTACAACACATGCAAGCTACAGAAAGCTACAGAATAACCCTTTCACAATATGCGAGCTTGTCCCCAAAAAGTTACCCAAAAATTAGAAAACCCGCCCATAAATAGAGCTCCTCATTAGTTTGGAGCCAAAACAACATTCAAATTGAGTTTAGGCTATTTGGCGCCAAAAATTTACAACATGAAGTTCAAATTTTAAAAGAGCATTTGCAATGGTATCTTCTAGAAAGTGCACCAACTTCCCGGGGCCATAACTTTTGATCCGGGACTTTGATTCGCAAATCGTTTGAACCATTGGAAAGGTCTCAAAGTCAAGAATGAACTCAAAATTTGCTATGCCACTTTCAGCAAGTTTTGGGGCTGATCCAGGAGTTCTAAGTTCCTCAAATCCCACTCAAAAGATTTTCAAGTGCAAATCTGGGAAACTAAAACTACAATATCTTTTAACCCAGGAATAGAAAATAAAAATCGTGAATTGGGAATTTCATTTTGACGAAAAGGGTATCCAAAAATGTAAAAACATCTGAAAACTAAGAAACTTGAAATTTAACTATTTTTGGGTGATGCAAGATTGCCCTTACACCACTGGATGCTCCTGCATCAGACACCCAGGGTAATTTTGAGAAGTGACCCTATCACGTCTCAGATGGTTGAGGAAAACCCAACCAGTGAACTACTACCTTAGATAGCCAGGATGAATCTTCCACAGTCCTTCCTCTCTATTTCACCAGATATTCTTCATACTACCTGTTTCTGGTACTCCTTCCCACACGACTATCCAAGATTTCCTCAATCTCCTCCTTTTCTGAAGTAGGTGCTGGAATCCCACACTATTCCATCATTGGTACTTCCTCTATGCCACCTTCATAATACTCTATCAAATCTGAAATGTTGAACACAGGGGAAATGTTGAATCCATCCGGCAACTTTACCTCATATGCATTCCCTGAATCATGCCTCTTCAAAATTTTATAGGGATTGAACTTCTTCATCTTCAATTTGTTATATGTTCCCACTGGAAACCTTTCTTTCCTCAAGTGGACCATCACTTCATCATGAATTAGAAACTCCTTATACCTCCTCTTCTGATCTGCCCTAGCCTTATACTGCATATTCATCTTGCTAATATGTTCTCTTACCTTCTCATGTATATCCTTGATGTGTTCCACAAAATATTTAGCTTCAACACTTTTTTTCTTCTCTTGGTGCATCTTCCTCAATTCTAGAGCTATTTTGGGGCTACCTCCATACACAATCTGGAATGGTGATCTACCAATACTTTTGTTGATAGAATTGTTGTAAGAAAATTCTGCCTGGGGTAAGATCAAGTCCCATCCCTTGGGTTTATCTCCTACCAAACATCTCAGTAGGTTACCCAGGCTCCTGTTAACAACCTCTTTCTACCCATCTGTTTGTGGATGGTGCGTAGAACTGAACTTCAACTCTGTCTTTAGCTTCTTCCACAAGGTCCTCCAAAAGTATCCCACAAATTTGGTGTCACGATCTAAAACAATACTCTTTGGTAGACTATGTAATCTCACCACCTCTTTGAAGAACAAGTCAGCAATGTGGACTGCATCATGGGTCTTCTGACATGGAATGAAATGTGCCATCTTCGAAAACCTATCAACCACCACAAAGACTTAATCATTCCCTCGTTGCATGTCCTTGGCAAACCAAGAATAAATTCCATACTTATATCCTCCCATGGCCTCTCTGGTATAGGTAAGGGCTGATATAATCCTGTATTCTAGCTCACTCCTTTAGCCATCTGACATACTCTGCAGCTTTGTACAAACTTCTTCACATCCTGTGACAACTGAGGCCAATAATAATGCTCACTGATAATGGCAATGGTCTTATCACGACCAAAATGTCCTGCCATTCCTCCACTATGCTTCTCCTTTATCAGGTTATCCCTCATGGAACTACTCGGGATACACAATTGACTTCCCTTAAATAACATGCCATCCTAGATTATGAAATCTAGCCACCTTGACCTATCCACTGTAATAGGTTCCTTGCAAGCTTTCCAAGCCTCTACAAAATCAGGATATTCTGTATATAGTGTCTTGAGTTCATTGAACCCAACCACTTCAATCTACATCTTTGTTATTAATGTATGCCTCCTACTTAAGGCATCTGCAACCCTATTTGACTTCCCACTGCTATGTTTCAAAACAAAGGTATAACTCTACAAAAACTCTAGCCATTTCATATGCCTCTAATTTAATTTTCCCTGACTATTTAGGTACTGCAAGGCCTGATGATTAGTATATAGAACAAATTCCTTTGGCAACAAATAATGTCTCCATTTCTTTAATGCTTGAACTATTGCATAAAATTCCTGATCATATACAAAATACTTTCTCTTGGCATCATTTAACTTTTCACTGAAATAGGCAATGAGCTTACCTTCTTGGCTCAAGACTGCTCCAATGCACAACCACTAGCATCACAATCCACCTGAAACACCTTGTTGAAATCAGGGAGGGCTAGAACAGGTTGCTCTTTCACCTTCTGCTTCAACAGTTCAAAACTTTTTGTCGCTCCAATGCTCCACTTGAATTCTTTTCTATCCTCTCATTGTTTAGGTCGGGGTCCCACAAATGCACTCTTGAAGTTTCTAATGAAATTTCTATTAAAACTAGCCAAACCATGGAAGATCTCACCTGGTAGCAGTTCTTGGGGTGAAGCCATTCATAATAGCCTTCACCTTCTTTGGGTCCATCTTGAGACCTTCTCTTGAGACAACAAACTGAAATTACATAACTCCCTCTTCACAAAACTGCACTTCTTTAGATTAATCAATAGTTTCTCTTCTCTTAACTTCTCAAAGGCTCTTCAAATATGCATCGGATGCTCATCCAAGGTCTTACTGAATATCAAAATATCATCTAAATACACAATAACAAAACTTCCTAGAAATTCTTTTAGTACCTCGTTCATGAGCCGCATGAATGTGCTCGGTGCATTGGTTAGCCCCAAAGGCATGACTAACCATTCGTACAGGCCCTCTTTGGTCTTGAAGCCAGTCTTCCATTCATCTCCCTCTCGAATCCGGATCTGGTGATATCCACTCTTCAAATCAATCTTTGTGAAATCTTGAGCTCCACTCAAATAGTCCATCAGGTCATCCATCCTTGGCAGGGGGAATATGTACTTGATTGTTATCTTGTTTATGGCTCGGGAATCTGTATACATCCTCCACTCCCCATCCTTCTTTGGTGCTAGTACTGTAGGTGCCTGCACGTGAATATCAACTCTCCTGTATCAAACCCGCTCTCAACAACTCTTGGGCA
>VDFB02132575.1:0-69324 GCA_007258455.2 Sequoia sempervirens
GAATCACTCCCATTGCATATTTTTCACTACATTTTTTGGCATTTAAACTTCATTTTCTGAGTTTATTTTGTTGTTATTACCTTTCTATTTGAACATTCATTTCATTGCATTTAGCTTACATTCATTCATCTTGTGCATTTCTTAAAAATAAAAATTGCATTTACAACATTGTTACATAGTTTAGCATCTGAAATTTGCATCATGGATATGTGTTTTAACAAGCTTTGGATGTCATTTAAGTCCTTAGTAGATATGTCCAGTTGTACCTTTGGAAATGATCCTAATGAAATTGAACTCACTCATTCTCACTCAACTCCTAATGCATGTCCTCGTGATGTTGACATCATTGGAGAACATGATGACAGCATGAATAAGTTCCTAAATGATTTCCTTGACAACTGTCATAACCCCCGTATAATATAATCTACCTTTTGGCTATAATTAAATAATGATAGATTGAAAAAATATTTTTAATTGCTTTGATAAACAATTTCATGAGATTAAATAAACAAATAAGTCCTAAATTGGTAAACAACAATTTTAAACTGCCCTATGTTATGATCGGGCATTGAAAAAGAGACGTGATTATGCAAGAAGGATGTGCCTCTTCAGGCAGACATCAAACAGCTCAAAGGATGTGTCTCCTCCAAGTCTTTAAAAGGCCGATCTCCAACCCAGCATGGGGGTATCAAGAAGTTAGAAAAAAGGAAGAAGATCATATTAAATAAAGTCATCTGGGAATAAGCTTTGATTTGGTGGCAGCACCAAGGTAAGTCGACTCTTCCACTATTGTTCTTTTAAGAATAATGAATAGATGACTTATGTTATAGCAATAGTACTGTAAAGTAATGAATCGAAACCCTCTCCAATATGCAATATATATCTCAAATAAACATAATGCGTTAATAGACAGCAAACCATATACATAGTTGTTCTAGCTCTGGTTTCAAATTATGATAATATGATGTAAGAAAATAAGAGCCTTTAATAAACAATACTTAAATTACAATATGATATGGAAATCAACAAATATATATTATTAAGTCAGAATGAATGTAGTATTGACAACAACTATATAAAAATAAATATAAACTTATAAATCTGCCTGACGAATCAAACTGTTAACTCTTCTTTATCCTTAAGATAATGTATAAATCAACGAATATTATTTTTCTAAGAATATTTCTTGCAGTAACCATTATATCTCATTGAGTTGAATGACTCTACCCTAAAGAATAGAATTCGGGCTCAACCCTCTTTTCGCTAGCGCTCATTAAGGACAGGGCGTTTATGGAGGGAAAAACTGGTAAATCGCTCCACTGATGGATGGCCCCAAGATGGGTGGAACACCTTGAGGGAGTCCACTTTGAGATGCGTTCCCGCACCCTTTGCACAATAAATCACCATCCAATGAGGCTAGGAAAGAGGAGACAAGGTGAAGTTCTATTCCAATCAGGAGAAGAAGTCATAATTGATCATGTTAATCTATGGTTTAGATGGTAATTCCTTTTGATTGACTTATTGTTAAGTTGTGCAAATCTGAAATGATCTTAACATGAATTATGTGCTTAACTAATAATACATATGGAAAGTAGGCTCTTAAGGTAATTTTGCATTAATAAATGGTGTGTTGATAAAATAAATTATATGTCCTAACTTATGCTTTATACCTTTTGGTTTAATCTAACAAGGGGGCATTACAACAACCTTGAAGATAATGCATCCTTTTATCCATCCATGAACCAACCAAATATCCTACCATACCACCTCTTGAGATGTTTGGTTACTTACATCCTGAAACAAAAGTTGAACCTAAGTTCCCTACAACAGGTGAACCTAGTTCCTCTAGACAAGCAAACACTCAACCATTTTATGATAACAAAGTAACAAACACTCCCATCAACCTTGAAGAAACATATGGAAAAGGCTTCACAGTCTTGAGCAAACAAGGATGTGATACAACAAGTGAGCATGAAATTCATCAACTCATAGAGAAAAAACCAATGCATGAAAACAAAAAGGGGTTAGGATATCAAGATCCCTCTCATATTAGCAAGCCTCCTAGGGAATATCTAAGGATTTGAGATGATGGTATGGTAATTTTGATTCCCCTCCTGATCTAAATATCCTTCTTCCTAAAGAACAAACAATCACTCATAACAATGACAAGGATGTGAGGATCACTTTAGGTTCTCCTCCTTCAATTAGAGAAAAGGGTGAATCTAGCAAATGCAAGAGGCCTTACAAGTTAGAAAAACTGAAGTCTGCTCGCCCACCACCTAAAAGTGAACAAAAACAATAATTGCTTTTGAACAAAGAACTAATAACATTACCACCTATGAATATATTGATTCTATATCCCAAAGATGCAAAATTTCCACATTGTGCATATCATCGAGTTCTTGGACATAGTACCAATGAATGTCATGCATTTCAGTTAGTATTGAAAAAATTTCACTTTGATGGTAATGATTGCCATCGTGTGATTTCCTAGTTATTTATTGCTTCATCCATTGTCATGTAATAGTTGTAGAACATTCTCTTCTCACTATTCCATGACCTTTCCCATCACCTACCTCGGCTCATTCTTGTCTCACACTCAGTGGAGGCAAAAAATTGTTAGCCTTGTCCTAGTAATGCATTTTTCATTGTCCCTTAGGTTCGCCATTCACCTTCCACTTATACAGACTGAGATTGGGATGCAGATGACTTGCTCATAGGTTGTCATACATTTTTCCTTACTAGTCCTTTTCATTTTCCTTTTTCCTTTTCTTTTTCTTTTGTGTGATTGCATGTGTGTGATGTGATCCCCCATGATGTTTTATTTGATTTTCTCTCTCTTTGTGACATTCCTCTATTTATACCTTCATTCTTCTCTATGTCGTGCATCACTTTCACTTTTTTATCTTTATCTTTTTTCTTGTGTTTTCCTTTTGGGGATGATGCAAGGCATTGAGACATTCATGTCTCCTTCATGTTAACCCAAAAGGATTTCTTCTTCTTTGCATTTTTATTTTATCTTTATATTTTTCTTGTGTTTTCTTTTTGGGGATGACGCAAGGCATTGAGACATTCATGTCTCCTTCATGTTGACCCAAAAGCTTTTCCTTTTTCTTTCGTATTTTTTTCATTTGTTTTGTGTTTCCCTTTTGGGGATGATGCAAGGTGTTGAGACACCCTATGTCTCTTCCATATTGACCCAAGAGGTTTTTATTTGTTTTCACTCTCTTTGTGTCATTCTTCTAGTTCTATGTGTATTTGTTTTGCAGCAAAGAACATATTGACCCCAAATCCATAGATCCCTTATGTTTTTGGTGTTTTCATTTTGGGGACAACCTCTCTTTCTTTCCTTTTCTCTCGCATGACGTAGCTTTACTCAGAAACATATGACTTGGAATAGGGCTTTCCAAGTTGGCTCTCATGTCTTCTTTCTTGTTTTCATTTTCATTTGCTACTTTAAAGTAATTGCTCATAGTATGGTGTTTAGCAATTCATGTAAAGTGGTGGCATACATTGGCATTACTCTTTTGCATTTTTTTCCTTTTTCTTGGTTCTTAGTGCATCGATCTTACTCCATACAATGTGTTTTGTCGCTTTGTGGATGAAATTGGGTGTAATGTCCTTCAGGAGCGTGATCTCTCCTAGCATATTGCATTCCTCTTAGTGGCTTTATGCGACACACTGCATCCCCTAAGTTGCAAATTTTCTATTCTTTGATTGGTCCTCTCTTGGAGACATTAGGCATAATGTTCCCTAAATTAAAGACCTCGCATGAACTAAGAAAGACTCCTTTGAAAATTTCCTATTTTTGCATTTTTCATCTGTTGTTATATGGCCACCTTGCATAATACAACTTGCATGCCTATGGAGCCATCCTGTTTGTTCATGAGCTCCAAGCATATGAGGTTTTGCTTGTCTCACGAAGCTCGAAAAACCATTTTTGTGTGGCACCTTATTAAAGTTATCAGGAGGTATAACTTTGGTATGGTTGAGTAGGAATTCCAATCTGAGGCATGAATTTCCCCATAGCCACCTACGTGTGTGTGAGTGCATATCAGCCATGAGTGTTTGTTTCTCACCTTTTGGGACTTCTCACTCAGCGGACAGCCAAGAGTTTCGTCACCTTAGAGTGAGTATGTGTTTTTTTAGACAAACAACCTAGATCTAATCCACATTGATATGGATAAACAATATAATCTTGATCTGATTCTTTCTTTTCTTTTCCCTTTTTCATCTTTGGAAGTGTATTATTGGCCTTGTCATTTCTTTTTATATCATTTTCATGTGTGTTCCCTTGTGCTTATGTTTGGGTTGCCATGGGATCTTGATCTTGGGGCTTGATCACCCCTCTTGATTGTTGTTGTCTCATCTTGCTAGAATTAGTTCATCTGAACCCCTCTTGGTGCATTTTTTTCTACTTTAGTGTGAGTTTGAAGTAGGTTCATCCTCTCACTAAAGTGGGGGCTAAATGTAGTGTCGAAAAAAAGATCCTTTGACATTTTTCACACTCGTTTGGGTCCTCCTTGTGGATTTTGGCTTAATGCTACCTTGATTTAGTGTTGTAATGTGGATAACACATTCACATTAGGTCTTGGGACCTTATGAACTAATGGAATTTAATGGTTCCTTGCAAAAGTGTTGTGAAGTGTTGTAACACACTTTCACAAATTTCTAGGGTTTTATCAATTTAAACATAATTTTAATCATAATTAATCTTAACCTTGCCTTATTTGGGGTGTTCTAAAGTGTTGTAACACATTTTCACATTCCTCTAAGCTTGTCATTAATAATTTGTCTTTCTTGTGCTTTAATTGGCCCTATTTTGCACCCACAAGCCTAATTTATTACATATTTTTGAGGATAATCCTGACACCAACCAATAACCAATTATAATTCAGGTGTTCCTGGCTTGTGGCTCAAATTTAGTGTTTGGGACTCATTCGCCACCTTCGGTGAATGAGTCCCACTTAGGTCTTTTTGGCTTCAATGTAGGTTTCACACATTTCTAGACACTTTTGATTTTTGGTCTCATACATTATGTGTGATGGGACTCATTCGCCACCTTGGGCGAATGATTCCTGTGTGACCAAAATTAAAATTTAAACCAAATTTCCAATGGGATTTTATTCTCCTAGATCTGATTTCAGCTTGTACTGTTGTAATTTCAGGAATTCTTGCATAATTAAGTATAAATACAAGGTTCTTTCACTCATTTTCATCCCAAGCATTCAAGTATTCATACATAGCATTCAAGAGATTTCACAAGAGCATTTGAGCATTCACAAGAGCATTCAAGGCATTTCAAGGGCAGATTATCAAGCATTCAAGAGCATTCTTTAATCGTCAAACATCATGTCAAAGTTTGTTTGCATCATGTTGTTTTAGAGCTAACAATTGTGATGTAGGATTTTTGTTTCAAGCAAGCATTGCATTCAAAGATCTATCAACATCAAGAACGAGTCAAGAACCACATCCATCAGAGCCATCACTTATATGTTTGCATCCTTTTATTGCAAGGTTTTTGTGAGTTGCAACATTTTATTTTTTCATTCATCATTCTCCTTTCATATTTGATTTCATTTCAAGGTTTAATTACCAACAAGGGGTTTGACCAAGGAAAACTCTATTCACTAACCCCCACAACATTTTTCCCTCTTCTTGTGTGTGATTTGTAGGTATAGGTTGCATATTTATCAAGAAGAAAAGTTGGAGAAAAGTTTTCAAGTCTCTAAAAGTTGTCAAAGTTGTCATCAAGCCTTAAAGAAGCTTGGAGAAGACCTACAGGTGGTATTTTGCAGTTTCGGATCTGGAAACTAGTTAGGAAGAAAAAAACAGACCGAGATGCACAGAAGCCACTTCATAACTTCCAGTAAAGAAGAAGTGGATTGATTCGCCACTACTAGAAAATGAGTCCCACTGTACAGGCCTAAACAACATCTTTGGAGATCTGGATACCCTTTTGGTTGAAGCCTATTCCTGCACATTTTCTAGAAAACTGGACTAATTTTCCCAGCCTAGCGTATGAGTCCTAGCCACCTTCAACAGTAGAATTTTTAGTGATCCAGACCTCCATCCTACCTTCTTCAATTTTCCAGGTGCACACTTTTAGGTTCATAGCCTTTCATTATAGTTTGTTCATCTTTTTAGTTCATTTAGCATTTTTTGCATATCACATTGTGTTTTCCATCAACTTGTATTTTCCAAGTTTACGCTTGGTGGTGAACCCCTCATTAGTTATCATTTCCCTAGAACCTTCCCTTTGCAATATTTCAATCTCCTTTACATTGAAATCTCAAGGGTTTGTTCTTGAGTGAAATGTTGAAGAATTGGTCTTTCTCCTTTTAGGTCCAAAACCCTAGAAGCAAAAGAAAGCACCACATTTTTCACCATTTCAGAAACTACTAATATATTTTTGAAATCACTTAAATTATTGTGAAATCCACTTATTATATGATAGTAAATCATTTTTCATGGATGAAATTTATTTCATAGTGAATAGCTATTTTAGGAATTTCAATTTTATTTCATTATTATTTTGATGTTGGTTTATACCATCAGGTATTTAGGCAAGGTTGGCCACTCCTAGTGGTGGGACCACATTTACCAATAGAAATTTAGGGCCATATTTCACACACATAGGGCCACACCTATCAATCTATGAAATATGTAGGGTAGAATCTTTCCATGTGATTATTATTATTTTAAATTTTGAATTTTGAATTAAAAAATATATATATAAAAGGAATTTATATTTTACCCAAACTATATGAGCAACCAAATAACATTTATATAGCACATAGAATATTCCACCTATGTAGGTATTATTCCTTGTGATCCATATAACTGAGAAGGGGAAATTTTTCTCCAATGGACCAAGGAAAAGCGTCCAATTTTGAAAAGTTGACATATGATCCTTAGGTTCTTGGGTCTTATGGACATAATGATAGGGTTATATTTGACCCAAAATGCTCCAAAATTACAACTACCTTATGGATCTAACAACTACTTCTCAACTTCAAACTCTTGTAGATTTGGCCTCACGTGCCCAATTTGGACAAATCAAAATGAAAATTTAACTTTCTTGGACACCCTAAAATCATTTTGTGGGCTCATAATTGCACCAACAAGCTTCAAAATGAATCTACAATACAAATCCACGAAGAGGAACCCCCCAAATAGGGTATTTCTATCAATTTTTTCAAATAATCTAGGTCATCATTTGATGCAAGAGAAGATAATATTCTAATTTTTAAAATCTACCAATATTTGTATCCTAGATAATTAAGACTAACAAGAAGAAATCTCACAAGATTTGATACCATTTGGTATAAAATATATGTAACCACCCAAGATCTAGAAGCTTCACTAAAAGCACAAGAGAGAAAAAATATGAGAATAATTATATTCTATCAAAGGATGCAAATACACAGTGATGATAAAATTAATTTAAATACAAAGGTAACCCATTGGTTATATAGAACAAGGTAAAACATAGGATTGCATAACATTATGACATGTGTCTTAATATAATGACTTGAGACATAAATTGATAAGTATCATATGTGTATCTTAAGTAAACTTAAGTAACTAGTATGAATAGGACCTAGGTGATGAACTATTTAAGTAAAACACCCTTTCAACACCAACACCTAGAAAGCATGACCATCAAAATTAGACACAATACACTTCTTTACTGTTGGTTCCAATGGTGAAGGTAGTTATTTTGCAAATCTGTTCACTACAATTGAAGAGCTACTATATTGAATTGTGTATGCATCTACCTAAAATAAAGTGTTTATTTGAACACCCTTAGTAAGAACCATAACTCCTCTAACCATCTTGCACCCTACCCTTGAGAAAATAACCTACACATCTACATCATTTAGTTTACTTATATAAAATAGGTCTCATGCCAAACGAAGGATTTATAGTACACCATTGATCCTATTCACTCATCTATCAAGGAATCCAATTAGGAATCTACCACAAGAAACAATCTTTAGATGAGAATCATCTCTAAGGTACACATTCCCACCATCATATTTTTCATGTTTTGTAAACCAACCTTAATGTGAGTTTATCTAGAAGGGGCACAAAATTCTATCAACCATGACCTTGCAATGCATGAGAATCCAAGTCACTGATGGAAGCATCACCTTCATTATAGGAGGATCTCTTAGACTCATCACTAAAATCTAGATTTTTCTTCTTATGCTCCTTACAATCACTTCTTATGTGTCCAATTTTTCCATAATTATAACATTTCCCCTTGAAACTACTAGGAAATTTAGATCTTTTGTGGGATTTGGATCTATACTTATCTTACTTATTTTCCTTCTTACCTTTTTCTTTGGATCTTTTGTCAACTTCTATGGAATCCTTAGCCAACTCAAAAGTTTTCCTCCTCATTTCTTCAAAAATTAAAGATTCAACCACTTTTTCCATCTTTAACTTGGTGGTAGTTCACCTAATGTTCATAAATAGGTGGTCCCATGAATCTATAAAATAACATATTAAAGTCATACATTGATCATCCTACTCTATTTTTACTCTCACAAAGTGCAACTGGGTAACTACCATATTGAAGGAATTCATATGTTTAGCCATATACCCACCATCCTCCATCTTGAGGGTATATAGATTATTTCTTGGGAAAATATTATTCACTAGGGATTTAGCCATAAATTTCTCCAAGCTTCCTCCAAAGGTTTGTCTTGGTAGTCTCATGATATTTCAAGAATATCGAATTAACCAAATTGAGTCTAATTATACTCGTTGCATTTGTATCCATTTTTCCCCAATATTGTGATGAAGCTATAGGTTTGGATCTAGATACTACAACCCATAGATATTGGTCTATGATAGCATCCTCCCTCTTGATCTTCCACAACTCAAATTTTGTGCTTCGTAACTTCTCCATCTATATCCTTGATGTGTTTTTCATATCTTCCTACAATAAGATAAAAACCCTCTCTACACAAAATACCACTCAAAATAATATTAATATAAAAACCCTCCACCCAACATCTAGAATCTAACATGATCAAGATATGATACCAAATGAAATAAAGTAATGTATGTGAAAATACTTTCTAGACAAAATTTTTGATAAGATTTGTGCAAATTTTAACCTTTTAATAATTAGAGAAAGAATAAACATAAAAAAATATAACATAATACAGTTGTACGTGGGAAAACCCTTTCAAGAGAAAAATTCAAACTCCAAAGTGTTCCTATATATTATTTGGTAAAAAAACACAATTATTGTATAGTTGCAAAGCAAGCCTTCACAATAGTATCACCAAATAGAGATTTGGAAGAATTCTAACAATTTAAGAATATCAACAAAAAATCTATACACAACCTCTATCTCAATCACTTAATATATAAGAGATACAATACATGAAACCATAAAATGGTAATTAGAAAACCATGAGCTAAAATCAACCAAAAAGTGGCACCCAAATCCCAAACCTTAAGATGAATCCACAAGCTAAAAATAACATATTCCTTCCACTTATCATTACCTCATTATAATCCACTCAAAAAATTGGTCATTTTAATTTGGTTCCATCATCTCCAGCCAAAGATATCTTCTTATGTTTCATAACATGCCATAATTTTTTCAACAAGTGTATCTCCCCCTTACATCTCTTTTATATGTCTAACACAGTTTTACATTTTTTATGCAAACTTTTGGAGGCCATAAATTTTGATTCGTGAGGCTAATTGAACCCATTTTTCTTTTAAATTATAGAGTTTGAAGAGACCTACATTATAGATGGCACATAGTGGTACCAAATCACTTTGAATATTTATTTTGGCCAAAACCCAAATCTATATCCCAAAAATTGAGTTTTTCTATTTTATAACTCAAAAAATCACACTTTTTATAATTTTATCAATAAGAGAAAAGTTGAGACAAATTTAGTAGCATGCTCCCACATGTTGAACACCTTGCAAGAAAAAAGGGAGTATCAAAACCATAATATAATTACTAGGGTTCAAGATTCCAATAGACTTATATCACGACCTCAATGTCTATATGCTCATTGGCTTTAATAGTGTATCCACAACATTTTGTAAAGTTTCATTTTTTTCCAAATCACTATCCCATCCTCTACCATTTCCAAAAAAAAAGAATTGGACATCAATATGTTTTTTCCTTGCATAAATGTTGGGTTCATTTCTAGACATATCATAATCTGACTATCACAATGTATAGGAGTGAATTTGCACCCCCTTTGCAAATTCTCCTTTTACACCCTCCACCTTAGAAGAATCAAATCCGACCAAGTAATTCCACATCTTTATTTCAAACTCAATCCACTTGGCACTTGTTTTTAGTGTCAATGGGGGAATTTCTATTAGGGACACATGTGCGGTGCATGGACGTCTGTGTGGCGCGCTGCCATCCTGATATGATTCTTGCCTTTGGAATCTGTAGAGGCATTATGTTCTCCATTGGCGATGAGACGTAACACCCCTACACCTTCATGTTGACCTTGGTGTTGTCCTCCTAGAATGATTTAATAACTAAGCCCTTACAGCCATGATTCATAGATTAGACATCTAACCTGAATAGCTATTTCAATCATCATGAAGGGGCATTTAACTTGTCAACCCAGGGACGTGAACTTGAAATGGGCCAGCACAGTATGTGCACTAGGAACTCAAAATAGTCATTTCATTCTACAGCTAAGGAACACACAATGTTGAAGGTAAATTTCTTAGAAGGGAATACCATAAATACCAATCATCAACCAACAACTACATCAATCTAAAATGCATAACCCGGAATGAAAATCTGAGCAACAAATAGGGCACTACTTTGTCTGCTTTGGTTGCAGGAACAGTCACATAATGGAATTCTAGTGGCTACAGGAACAATAGATGCCATATTTCTAACTAATTACTAAACAACAAGTAATACTAAACTAATGCTAAACTAAGAAGATGGATTACTCACCAAGTGGGCCCCCTTGGATAAGTATCCTCTAAAACTAATGAGAACTCATATGCTCGAACTCGGAACTTTATTTTATTCATTGTAAATCATGAGTACAAAAGAGTAGTGTATCTGTATTACTAAAAAACTTGAGAGTGCAAGTACAATATTAAATTGTGCAACCTCCTAAGGAAGGAGCATCAAATATTTATTTATACTACTAGCTAAACAAGGCAGTCAACTCCACGACTGGGAGGACGCCATTTAGGGAAAACAGAGAAAATGGGCTGATGGTGGTTTATATTGCATTGGAATCACAGAATTCAAACTGTCTTGGGGTCCAAGCGCGGGATTGCTTTATGATGCGCTTAGTGAATGCTCAATCATTCCGGGATTTACTACAAGAGGCGGTTCGTTAGGTTTGCATAACAAAGGAATCTTTGCCATGCGACTCACTGAATTTGGCTGATTCTTTGGGTGTGGTACTTGCTTAATTTGGTAATTCATGTTCCTCAACTTAGCATATTAAATCTGCATGACAATGTTGGTATGCATAATAGCGCACATCTATATAACCACCTTAAAGAGCATCATTAACCACATGCAGAAATCAAATATAGATAAAATCCACATAATATGCCAATGTCGAACCAAAACTTTGTAGAGATGAGTTTAAGTCCAATGTTTATGGTTTGGGGAAACATTATAGAAAATATCAGCAGAACCCATCAGTTCCATAAAATGTATTTAACAAATAAAACTATAGATTCTACTTTAAAATTGGACCAAAACTGGGCTCATCCACTCCCCAACCTAATGGTGGGGTCCTCTCCAGGGAAGGGTTGTTCTTAATTTGGTCTGCCAGAATACAGAATTTGCAAGTAGTTGTCCAACATGGAGTGTCATTAAGTGAATCAGGGATCCCAATAGAATCCTCCCGTTTGTGAAATATGTTCCATCTTTGTTTTTCTGCAGCAATGTCATATAGGTAGAATTTGAAGTTTGGCACGGGCCAAATGAGAATGGGTGGTTGGAAAGTCAGGGGAAGCCAAAATCGCCCCTTTGTTCTCCCAATCTGAATATACCTATCAATCATTTTTAGTGTTGCAACATAATTATGGATGAAATGAGGTTCAACCTGCTTCAGCTCATCAATTAGGCTATTCCATCTTTGTGATAGACATCTTCTCATAGTTTCCTCCTTTGTTGCTACCTTTACCTCATACTCACTGTAAATTGCCTCAATCCAAGGCATAATCTTGTTGCCATAACTAGGTCTGAGAAGCATTCTATGCCATTCTCTATAAATATCCCTTGGGTTGCTTGATTTAGCCCTAATGGGTAGAGGGATGTTGAGCTCCGAGTGACATAAGCCCATGTTGCAGCCTCAGCTAATCTCATTTTGTACCCAAGACATAAATGCCCTTAGTGGACATCCCAACCTTTGGCAGTGGGTTTCAAATGTGGTCTTGAGTTACGAGGCATAGTGCTGATAAAGGCTCACACAAGCCAAATTTCTCATTTTAGGTGAGGCAATCCTATAATCATTGAAAAATTCATTAGGAGTGTCAATAGAAGGATTCAAACTTGAGAAATCCTTGACAGCTTAAAAAAGAGATATTTCTCTTTCAGGTGTAGAGCATAGACCCTTGGAAGGGTTCTGCATTCCAAAATTTGTGGTACCAAGGTTTCCATGTCATCCACCCTCTGCTTCAAGGTGGAAATTCCACCATCCTTGTCTTTCGTCTCCCTCATCTCTTTGAATTTCCTTCTTCAATTTTTTTTCCTTTTTCCATTCTTCCTCCCTCCTTTGTATTTCTTTCCATAAATTCAAAATTGTTGCATGTACTGTAAAATCAGGAGGATTATGAATTCCTACCAGTATTTTTGTCGATGGTGGCTCCTCATATGGCACTATCTGCATGGACTCAGGCTATCCAGTTATCTCTAGCTACAGGGGTATTGTTTCTTCTTCCACTTCTTGTTGCAAGGGCCCTCGTTCTTATTTTTGTTGTGGCTACAGGAACTCCTTCTCTGGTTCTGGTTGTTGTTGCAGGACTTCTTGCTCATGCTACAAGAAATTTTGATTTTCCTCAAACTCTTCTATAATATTAGCAAGATCGGCAAGTGTTATATTTGTTGCTCTCCCAAATATGTCTTCTTCTTTGACATTCTCCTGCCCCATTGGAGCTTTAGGGTCCTCATTTGATATCTCACTAGGCTTAGGGATTTTTTGTGGAGGTGTACCAATCACAGGCCTAGCTGGTCTTGATTTCCTGGGAGGTCTCTCATGCTTTCCTTTGGCTACAGGATGAACAGTGTCATCCTTCCTCTTCTTAGAACTTGGTACCTTTTTTTCTATAGGTTGTGTTTTAGCATTCCCTTTTCTCATTTCTACTTCTCTCTTTTGTGCCCTAGTTTTCATCAGGGTTTCAAGTGGAATGTCATCATCAGAATCTAATGAAGAGATTTATTTTTTTGAGTGCTCTACTCCAGAAGAACTAATTTCTATGGTTTCTTTTGCTGCAAGAGGATTCACACAAGAGCTTGTGCCATAGGTTGAAGCACCAAGAGTGGATTCAGCTGTGTTCAATCTCCTGCTAAACCTACGAAGTTGAGGTAAAGCCCTAGGTTGCAAGTGCTCAGGTCTAATTTGATCAATAGTTATAAATTCTTCCCAGGTCATTACAGATACATCATGCAGAGAATTTTCAACTAGCAATTTAATCAGACAATGGTGGGAAATAGAATTATCCCTACCTTTTTGAGTCTCAGCCACCATGATTGAGAGGAGATTGTATATCACATTAGGAACATTCATCCCTCTCCCATGCCTCATGTGATTCAAAATCTTGAAGCGCACGAAATGCAAATTCGACTAGCGACCCTCACAGGTGATGTATTTGATAACATAAACGACTATCTACTTCCATGGCTCAGGCAGAAACATTCTCTTTACACCTTGTTTATCTATGCTCAATGGGGGGTCGTTCGGCTCTGTAAATTTGGCCCTAGCTGATCTAGCGTCTCTGGAGGTAGGGTAATTTTCACCATCAGCCAATAACCCTATGACCTCTGCAATTATTTCCTTAGTTTCCACAACTTCCAACCCTTTTACTATGGCTTTTCCTTCAGAAAATGTATGGGTGAATTCAAGGGCAATGCTTTCATCAAATCCATCCATCTTTAGGAAGTAATCTAACCATCCAAAGTTTCTAAATTCGGTCAAGCATTGTGCATCCTACAATAAAACATCATGCACCGTGGGTTCATTTCGAATTAACCCACCTCCCATTGTCTGCAATAAAACAAATGCTCTACAATTTCTTTCCTGCAATTCCTGTCTGAAAATCAAGTTCACTTTCTTGTAATACCTATGAAATTTCCAGTGCCAATATTGACTGAATTTCATTTCTCTTGTTTCACCTTTTTGCTTGCAACTCAAGATTACGACAGGGTCAATAATGGCAAGAGAAGGAGTGATAAAGGAGAATTATGATGGGAAGAAATGGCGGTTGCAATTAATGTCACTTCACACATGCAAGCCATCCTCTCACTCAGATTTCAAATCAGCTCATTTTAAATTTTCTGACGTAGCCTAGCATAAATTGACACATGGGAAATATATTTACATCTTTTTCTTTCCCCCCAACCTAAATTTGGACATGTGTCTGCACATGTGAGATGGGAGTGGTGATTTGACAAGGAATAATGACATGTTATGTGAATGTCTATAATAACGTACAGTGATTAAATGAGTGCACTTAAAATATGATTAAAAGATAGCAATTAATGTGCACATACCTGAATGTGTAGAGGATTTATGGAAAATATTATGGAGAAAGTACCGCTCGCCTTTTTAGAGAATAAATTGAGCAATTAATGAAGATGAAGTGGAATGAGGTGAGGTGGAATGAAGTGATGGAAGAGAGAGAAAGGTGGTGATGGATGGGTGAATGGGTGGATGGATGAAGAAATGGACTTCCATGTAAGTGAAAGTATTTATTATGAGAAGTACGTACCTTAATTATCCAGAAGGAGGGACACTAGGTCCACTTCCTTCGGTTGCAGGAAGCTCGGGTGCTGCATATTGGGTGAATTGCTACAGGAACTCTTCTTTGAAATTTGGCTTGTGAAATAATCTGAGGCGATGACCATTGATAAGTAACTTGAACCTGACAGGGCCAATGGTACTAAGCTAAACAACTCCATTAGGAAAGACCTCAACGACTTCATATGGTCCTAGCCACCTTGTTTGCAATTTTCCTACATTGTCCTAATATCTTGAGTCATAGAGCAGGGCCCAATCTCCTGGTTGGAATTTCTTGTCTTTGATAAATTTGTCATGCCACTTGATTCTATGATTTTGTTCTACTTTTGTATGTTGCAGGGTTGCTCTCCTTGGCTAACCCAAACCATTTAGTTGCATGATTCTTTCTCTCTATGCCTCAAAAATATCCATCCCCAAATCTACTGCAGTCTACAAAGTCTTATATTTAAATTCAACGGGCATCATAGTTGTCTTTCCATACAGCAACTCAAATGGAGTGAAACCTGTAGTTGTTTTTTAGGTTTTCCTATAGGCCCAAACAGCTTCTGGTAATCTATTTTCCTAATCCTTTCTATGAATAGCTACCATTTTGGTCAGAATGGCTTCAATTTCTTTGTTAGTCACCTCAACCTGGCCATTAGCCTGGGGGTGATAAGGATTATACTTCCTATGCCTTATGTTGTACTCATTAACTAGTGTTGCAACAAGGGTTGATGTGAATTGAGCCCCTTGACCAGTCACTATTTCTCTTGGGACTCTATATCTTGTGAAAATTTCCTCATAAAGAAATTTTGCAACCTTGTTATCTTTTGCATGCTTCATGGCCTTAACTTCTACCCACTTTGTCACATAATTAGTGCATACCAATATATAAGGCTTACCATTTGATGGAGGGTCAATGGGTCCTACAAAATCCAATCCCCACTTGTCAAAGGGAGTGATTACTACCTGAGGGAAAAGTGTCAACTCATCATATATGGTTGGTCTGCCCACTATTTGACATCTATCACATTTTCTAGTATACCTTTTATGAATCCTTGTGGAGTGTTGGCCAGTAATACCCTGTGTTCAAAACCTTCATGGTTGTCCTCTTGGCTGCAAAGTGTCCTCCACATGGTTCATTGTGACATGCATGCAAAATGTCATATGTCTCATCTTCTCTCACACATCTCCTCATGACTTGGTCTGGTCTAGTATAAAACAAGCATCCAACAATCCAAGAGAAAGGAAAACATTTTTCAATGAGTTCCCTTTTCTCTTTTGGAGAGAAGTGAGAAGGAACTCTACCTATGACCAAATAATTGGCTATGTTAGCATACCAGGGTGTTTGTATACTAAAGGAGAATAGATAATCATTAGGAAAAGATTCATCTATGGGTTGATTGTCTTCTAATGTAGTCAGCCTTGAAAGAAAATCTGCAACAACATTGGCCTTCCCTGGCTTTATCCACAATGGTTATATCAAACTCCTACATCAACAATAACCATCTTGTCAATGTACCTGTGATCAAAGGTTTATTCATCAGATATCTAATGGTTGCATGATCAATGTGCACAAATATTTGGTAGCTGATTATATAATGTCTGAATTTGTTCAATGCATAGATTACTGACAACATTTCTTTCTCTATCACTATATAATTGAATTCAACTCCTTGTAATTTTTTGTTGACAAAGTAAATGAAATTTTTAACAACTCCCCTCTGTTCTAAGACTGGTCCTATGGCATAATCTGATGCATCAGTATGGATGTCGAAAGGAAGATCCCAATTAGGCCCTTTGAGTATAGGAGCATGAGTCAAAGTTTCCTTCAAGTCAGAAAATGCCTTGTCATAGGCTTCAATCCATTGAAATTCAGCATCTTTAGTGAGAAGAGTGTACAATGGTGTTTCTACCTTACTAAAATCCTTGATGAAATGTCTATAATATCCTGCATGACCCAAGAAACTCCTAACATCCTTATGTTTTGCAGGTGTGGGTAGATTTGTGATTACCTCAATCTTTGCAGGATCTACTTGAATTCCCTTGTGGGAGATGTAGTGGCCAATAACTACACCTTCTTGCATCATCATGAAGTACTTTCCATTGTTTAAGGACAAGTTTTGGGCTTCACATATCTGTAGGACTCTTATGATATTTTCCAACGCTTGATTAAAATCAACACCATCAGTGGTAAAGTCATCCATATAAATTTTGATACAATCATGAGAAATGTCTAAGAATATGCTAATGACTGCCCTCTAAAAAGTTGCAGGTGCATTGCATAAGCCAAATGGGAGCACTGAATAAGTATAGGTCCCCCATGGACAAGTAAATGTGGTCTTCTCCTGGTCCTCTAGTGCAATTTGGATCTGGTTGTAGCCGCTAAATCCATCTAGAAAAGAAAATTATTGCTTTCCTGCAAGTGTGTCCAAAACTTGATCAATGAAGGGTAAGGGAAAGTGGTCCTTCTTGGTGGTACCATTAAGTTCCCTATAATCAACACAAACTTTCCATTTCCCTCCTTTCATGGGCACAATCACTAATGGAGACACCCACTGACTATCTGAAATGGGGTAGATAAATCCTGCATCTAGTAATTTATGTAGTTCTCCTTTCACAATTTCTCTTAGTGCAGGGTTAATTCTTCTTTGTGGCTGTCTTATTGGGGTGCAATCATCTCTGATGTAAATTCTATGTGTACAAAGTTTAGGCTCCAATCCCTTCATATCATGATAATCCCACTCAAATGCATGTTGATGGGTCCTTAATAGGCTTGTCAATAACAAATGTTGTTCTTCATTTAATTTACTATTAACATTCAGATATTATCCTTCTGACACCTGGACTTGTGGAGTTAACTCTATCATGGTTGCTTCATTAACACATGGTACCTTTAGTTCATATGGCAGAAATGTATGGGACATATCTGTTGTTGCAGGAAGTCTATCTACAGGAACAGTGGTTGTAGGAAGATCAGGCATAAGTGTCTTGACTGGAGTAGTAGAATGAGAAGATGATGCTTCCTCCACTTCACAATGGTTCTAAATGATGTTAGCCAATACTTCATCCTCATCTTGGAGCTACATGAAAGAGATTCTGCCTAGCATCATAAGTTGTGCCATAGAATTAACTTCCTTGAACTCTTCACCAACTTGTCATATAGGATTATCTTATCATGAGATGGCTTAGTAGGTGGATAAAGAACAAAAAAATTAGTGCTCCTCCCATCTAAAATGGTCATGTTGCCTGACCGACATCCAATGTATGCATCTGCAGTTGCTAACCAAGGCCTTCCAAGAATAATGGGATACTTTCCTAGTGTAGCTTTAGGATAAAGAATCATAAATTCTATTGAGTACTCCCAGGAATCTAGAACTACCACAATATCCTCCACTACACCATCAGGCTTAACAGTAGAGCTATTAGCAAGCTGCAGGAAAATAGGAGTAGATCCCATGCTTGCAATGTCTATTTGTTGCAGGATGTCTTTGGTCATTACATTTATTGTTGCCCCTAAATCAATTAGAGCATTCTTTACTTGGGCCTCCTTTATAACAACTGCTTCCACAGGACTGCCTAGGTCATTATACTTGGGGATAGTCACTTTTCCCAGCATGATGTTAGCTAGCTATCCCACCACATGAACTGTAGTTGGGTCCTTCTTTTTCCTACCTGGCTTCTTAAGGCTTGCTTCCTTGATATATTTGTCGTAGATTGGAACATCCTTTATGGCCTAAAATAGAGGTATCTAGACATAAATATGCTTCAGCTGATCCAAGATATCAAAAGTCATATCCTCCTTTCCTTCCTTCTTCTAGGAAACTTCCAATCTCTGAGGAAATGGTGGCTCTTGTGCAGTTTGCTTGACTTGGATTGGTTCAGGATTTTTAGGTACACTTGGCTGAATGGGATCATTCAGAGGTTCCTCTCCTCTTCCTTAGGAATTTTAGTGATAATGGGCTTGGAAGGGGTTGGTAGAGTAGTTCCTGACGCAATTGGATGTCACTTACACTCACAGCATATGCAGGGAATTGATTTGAATCAGCAGAGTGTTGCTGTTGTGTTTTGTTATTTGGATTGGGTGTGGGCTGAGTTGGTAGCTGAGTAGGTTTAGGTGTATTTGAGCTTGGATTAGCAGGTGGAGGAATTAAAGCAGATACTAGGGTTGAGAAGGTGGTTGCATGTAACTAGTTGTCTGAGTAGGCCATTGTTGTCCCTCCTCTCCATTGATTTTTTTGCTGCCAATTTCCTAGAGGTGGTTGCCAATGCCCTTGAAATTGCTGTCAATTTCCCTGAGGTTGTTGTCACTGGGGTGGAGAATTCTGATGACTGGGCCAAGCATTTGGAGGGTTACTCCAAGGCTGTGGTGGATATCCTCCATAGTTGGATGGATATGGGGGTTTCCATTGGTTACCAGATGAATAGGAATTAAAATATGGACATAGGATAGTGGATCCAGTGGAATACCTTATCTTGTATCCCAAGCTTTTTGTGCAACATAGTAGACTTGGTCTTCTTCAATCTAAATTGGTTTGAACTCAGGTGGAATCTTCTTGCTTTCAAGATTACCTACCATCTTGCATCTGCAATCCTTCTTTTATCTATAGTGGGGGCAATACTCTATCAGCATTGCCTCTGCCTCTCTTGCTTCTTCTTGGCCTAAAGTGTATCTAGGCTGAGTAGCTAGATTATTTATAATGTCTTGTTTCAAGTTTTCCAGCAAATGAGTAATCTCCATTCTTGACTCCTGGTTGTTGACTTACCATGGAAGATTGGTAAGCTCTCCCCTTATTTGAAGTTGCCCTATAGTAGTTATGGCATATTTTCTTGATATATTCCAAAGACTTTGGAGATATCTCCTCCTCCATGAGGTCAGGCATCAGTGCAGCTATCATTGATTCCTATCAAAAAAGCAACTTTTGTGAGTCTTCATTAAGTGTATGGTGTGGAGATTTTTGTAGGAAAAATAGAAACCTTGCAATGTAATATTTTAGTTTCTCATCTTCCTTTTGTTGCATCATGAAAATGTCACCTCCTCTCATGTCATTTCCCCTACAATATTCCTTGTATTTCTCAAGGAATTTTTCCTTCATGTCTTCCCAAGTTTCCACAGTATCTTTTCCTAGGCTCATGAACCATCTTAATGTAGCCTCTTTCAGAGTGGCAGGAAATAGCTTAAGCCTATGGGAATTAGTAGTATAATCATAACTCCTGCAGAGTATGTCAAACTCAAATAAAAACGTATCATGATCTCCTACGACAAGTCCATAAAACTTGGGGAGTGTTGAGGCAGGAATGATCTTGATGTTGTCAACTTCATTCTGATGGGAAATGGGGAAAGGAAAAGTTGGTTGGTTAGGTTTGTTCCTATTTGCATCACCCATGCCTGCTTGATGTAGTTCCAAAGCAAAGGGGTTCTAAAGATAATTTTGGTCTTCAGAGGAGACTTCAAAGCTAGTCAGATTAGGATATGCATCAGCAAAGGGGTGTGGATCTTCTTCTTCTCTTGGTAGGTTCTGATATTCAACTAGCTAGAATGGATTAGAATTGTTAGGAAGGAATCCCCCATAAGCATCCCTTCTCCTTCCTCTATGCATGCGGTATCACTCACTATCAGTCAGCTCACACAAATAATTGGTAAATAATAAGGCCCGGGTCATTACTTCCTAAATGAGGATATACTAAGAACTTCCAGAAACATTATAGCAAGAAAAAATATCAATTACTCCAAAAGACTCCCTAGTTTGACACCATCCCTAGCAATGGCACCAAAAATGTTGGCCTCCTACAATGATTTAATAACTAATCCCTTACATCCATGATTCACAAATTAGACATCTAACCTGAATAGCTATTTCAATCATCATGAAGGTGCATTTAACTTGTCAATCCAGGGACATGAACTTGAAATGGGCCAGCACAGTATGTGCACTAGGAACTCAAAATAGTCATTTCATTCTATAGCTAAGGAACACACAATGTTGAAGGTAAATTACTTAGAAGGGAATACCATAAATACCAATCATCAACCAACAACTACATCAAACTAAAATGCATAATAGGAATGAAAATCTGAGCAACAAACAGGGCACTACTCTGTCTGCTTTGGCTGTAGGAACAGTCATAGAATGGAATTCTAGTGGCTGCAAGAATAGTCGATGTCAGATTTCTAACTAATTACTAAATAGCAAGTAATACTAAACTAATGCTAAACTAAGAAGATAGATTACTCACCAAGTGGGCCCCCTTGGATAAGTATCCTCTAAAACTAATGAGAACTCAGATGCTCGAACTCATAACTTTATTTTATTCATTGTAAATCATGAGTACAAAAGAGTAGTGTATCTATATTATTAAAAACTTGAGAGTGCAAGTACAATATTAAATTGTGCAACCTCCTGAGGAAGGAGCATCGGATCTTTATTTATACTACTAGCTAAACAAGGCAATCAACTCCACGACTGGGAGGATGTCATTTAGGGAAAATAGAGAAAATGGAGCAATGGCAGTTACGCGTGCATGGAATCTGGTCAAACATATAGGTCCAAATGCATATTTAGCACAACAGTGACACCCGTGCATGCTCAATCATTAAATTCCAATACAGGATGGTTACATTCGGTTGCATGAAGAATCTTCTGCAGTTGACCTCCTTTAACTTTGAGTGATTCCTTTGTTGGACATTATGGTACATGCCCAGCTGGCGATGTCTTCCTCAACTTATCATATTAAATCTGCATGACAATGTCAGTATGCACAATAATTGCACATCTATAACCACCTTAAGGAACATTCATTAACCACATGCAAAATCAATAGAGATAATCCACATAATATGCCAATGTCATTAAAACGTGCAGAGATAGGATTTAAGTCCAATGTCTATGGTTTGAGGGAAACATTATGAAAATATCAACATTTAGCATCAAAGTCCATAACAAATATCATAAAATAAACTATAGATTCTACCCAAAATTGGACCAAAAACTAGGTTCATCACTTTGAACAACTCTTTCCCTCTCATTTAATCTTCAAATGGCTATGCTTCACTTTCAATCCATATTCTTAGCAATTCTAGATCTTCTACACATGATTTCACTCTCACTCCACATTCTTGCAACTTCAAGCTACTTGTTGCACTATTGGCTTCACGATCCAACAATCACAACATGCTTCACATCTACCACAAAAGCTGCAACTTGGTTTCTTGCGAGACTTCTTTCAACGTTGTTGTAGCCACGTCGACTTTGCCATAGTTGTAGACTTGCATTCCTCTCTCATGGCCTTGAGTGCCTTTAGTCAAGGGTGGTATTTATTTTGTACTCTTTGTTGTTGGATTTTAGTAGCATAGTGCCTCTCATAGTGTTTGGTTTCATTTCCATTCTAGCATTGTTTTCTTTATCATATTTCCACATATTTATCTATCTGGTTGTCCGTGGAGGTTGAAACACCAAAATAGGGTTTGACTGTGGCAAGCCCCGAAACAGCCCCAACATTTTTCCCTTCTTTATTATGTGTAGGTACACGTTCGTGTGGAGCTTGTTGGCCAACTAGACCCTTCGTGAGTTAAATCTTCACCACCCTTATTCTTATCACCTTTTATGTTATTTTAGTTATTTTGTCATTTATCATTTTAGTTATCATCTTTAAACCTCAACCGCTAAGTTGTTAGTAGGTTCTTCGTACTTTTCACTATCCTTTTGCACTTTATATCCGTACGGACGTTAGTGCACCTATGAGATGCCAGTGCACCACACTATCGTCCATGTTCTACACTATTGTCCTCTGGTAGAGAGTTGTCTAAGGTACAATCTGGGTTCCAGGAATCTGCTCGTACCCCATTAAAATTCTTGGGTTAGTAGAGTGACAGAAGCACTGAGAGTTCTTTTCATTCTCTATCCTTGACATCTAACACTTATTCAACATCAGGTAGATTAGGGCAGGCTTTCGCTCTCGACTCTCTGTGACCTAGAGCCTTCGTGTGGTTCGACTCTCTGTGACCTAGAGCCTTCGTGTGGTTGGTCTCCCTCTACATTTTGGTGAACTCGATGTGAACCCTTTTTGTTTCATTTGGTAGTGTTGAAATACCCCTTCCTCATATCCTAGGAGTGTTGTGGGTGTGAGTGTTGCGAGGCGCTTAGTCTTGCAACCTAACCTAAAGCCCCTAGTGGCGTAGTTGGAAGGCTCCCTAAGCATCGCAAAATAAAACCTTGAGTGGGTCACCTTCTAATTGTGAAACCCTTGGAGGCTTCCTTGAAAGTTATGTTTAGTGTACATTGAAATGGCCCCCTTCTTACATCTACCCATCCCATCTATGCAACCTGCGAGTGGATATCCTACCACAACTTTTACCTCACAGAACTTGTCGATAAATTCCAATAGAGAACCATCTCCCTTATACATCCTTGCACACATCAATGGGAATACCGTAACGGGTGTTCTCATTGATCCTACATGTCAGGTGAATGTCATCACTAAGGAGATTATATTGATCAATTTCTTACACAAGGATGGATATGACAAATCTAGGAGCACTATTCATACACACGATGGGCTTTTCATTCCTCCCATTGGTTTCATCACCCTGTCAATCATAGTTGGGCCTATTGGTTATCCAAATCAACAGATGCAATGAGTCCTAAAGAATAGCCACTTTCTTATGTTTAGACTCAAAGATGGATTTGGCCAACTGACAAGATTCAGTCAAAGACTGAATCTCCTACACTTTTGGCTCTGCAGGACCAAGGTGGGTCAACCTTCACAATGTCTAAAGACTTAATCCACTTATGCACTGACATTTATTTTTAGAGAAAATAATTCCCAATGAAAATATACAAAGGAAAGCATTGACAACCTCAAATCTGGTTGTATTCTTGGTATCTCAACATTCACTCAGCAATTGGGAGGTAGAACTCAACATCAAACTCAAACCAAACTACAAGAATTAAAATGATTTTGAAATTAAATTTGTTTCTGAGATGCATTAAGCAGAATAACAAATTAGTGCCTAATTTTGGACCACGAAGTCAAATACAAAATTATAAAGACAACCTCATCAGTAAGCAAACTTCAACCAGTGGATTTAAAACTACTAATACTTTGCACTAATAGATCCACTCTGGTTATCATCTAAATTCTTCTTACAGATCCACCCTACACACCTAAAATCACAATTATCTGCTCAAAGTAATCTAACTATTTCCTTGAAATAGAACCACGAACAAATAAAACAATCTCAGGGAAATTGAGATGACAAACTCAAACATCTTTGATATATTGAATTTATATGATTAAATGTGTACAAATTTGGAGACAAATTGATGACATTCATACCCTATTTGCATAAACTAATTGACATTTACTCATGAAATCAGTTGTTACAATTTGCATTATCAATCCATGACTCAGACTCAGCATTTCTCTATCTACCCATCCCATACAAAAATTTAGAACCCTTTACAATGAGAAAAGAATGAGAATAAGAAGAAATAGAAGAAGCCCTAAGATTATTTTGTAGAAGACACTTGGCAACTTCCTTCTCTGTCCTTCAGCAATAAGAAAATCAAAATCCTCTCTTCTCTCTTCCTTTGCAACAAACTTTTCCTCTGCATTTGCTTTCCTCTTGACTCTTCAATAGAAAATTCACCTCTTTCATGAGAAATTTGCACTATTTTACCCTGCAATTGAAAAATAACTCCTCTGTGAAAGCCCTCTATTTTTTCCCTTGTTTGTTGTAGAAAAATAGACTTGCACCTCCCAGCCAATAATAATCCAGCTTTATAATAGGGCTTTTGATTTATTTAATTTCCATAGTGCCCAACAAAGGAAAACATATCTCACTTTATTTCCAAAGTATTTACTTTGGAATGAAAGCATTAAAATATTATAATATTGGGTAACAAAATTTTACCCATGTCCTCATCAATTTTGCCTAGTCAATCACTTAAAATATTTCCCCTTAATACTTTACTAGGGAAAAAAATTTACCCCAGCTGCAATTCATCTTCAATTCCTAGCAATATTACCCTAGCACAATATTAATATTTCAATTCCCATGCCTTTAATTTATTCACCCTTTTACATTTTCGCCCAGCACAATATAAATTTTTGACTTTTAAATATGAGCAAAGGTCTTATTTTAATATTTCATCGGGCATTGTTTTATGTTCAAATGTTTGTTTTTTTCAAATTTATCGAGCCCACCAGGCTTCTCCCTCCACACATCGCTCATTGCACTTTAATGGGAAACTTGGAGAAATCAACTCGCGATGAGCGATGAGGAGCATATACAGCCAAAGTTGAAATTTATCGAGCAATATTTAGCATTAAAATTTAAATGCTTTGGCCTTTGAAATATTTTCTCGGGAAAACCAAGACTTTTACCACCCAGTTTTAATGCAATTTTTAACTGTTCAAATATTTTATCAGACTTATACAAATCTTTTCCATGCCCTTCATTCCATCACGGGACCCACCAAACCTTTCTTGGCAAGCTTTTACCCGGCATCGCCCATCGCACGTTATAGGGAAAAAAGGCAATGGAGACTCGCGATGGGTGATGAGGGGCGCACAGGCTTTGCTATCGGGCATCCCTGGTAAGCATGGGAGGAGGGAAATACAACCGGCGATGGGTGATGGAAGCAAGTTCATCGCTCATCACGAGTTGTTGATTGAAAAGGAGAGATCATCCCGCGAGAGGTGATTTGAGCTTTGCGTGTAGCCAAAAGTTTGCTAAAATCGAGGAAAGCATTAAATAAACCTTTCATATCAGAATTTATTGCTGGAAATGTTGTATCACAGATTTCTTCCTCCATTTTTATCCAAAAATGGCGATGGGCGATGAGTTTTTCCGTACACAAAGTCGTGAAAGCCGTGTCTGGACCAATCAGAAGCAAGAATTAAACTTGCTTGTCCTCCAAAACATTTGAAATGCATTTTATATTTGCACAATATTTAAAATATTCAAAATATTTTAAATATTAACATTTGAACTTTAGAAAAAATTGTGACTTCTAACTACGCCTACGGGCCATTTGGAGGAAATTCACTGAGCGCAAACTGGGACACCTGGAGCCGTGAATTTTTGTGTGTGATCATAATCAATTATTTAGAGAAAACCAATTTCCTCAAAATTTTCCCATCCCTTAAAATTCAGGTACCTCCTTTCTAAACTGGCCCCCGGGACGTGTTTACCACACCTGAAATGCATTAAAATAATGCATCAAATGACCTCTATTTTTTATGAAAATGGAACTGTAGATGTTACAAACCAAAACAAGAAATGGGTTTCCCTTAGATTTGCAAAATTTGACACTTTCCAGAACAAGCATGTAGACATTTGGCCCAAGAATGCATTGCAACAAACGGCTCGGCAAAAGGGATCTCGAGGTGAAAGATATTAATAAAAAAAGTTGCTCATTTAGACATTTCTGCAACTTTTCCATGCTCAGAACCAATCAGGCTCTCAAAGTCACCACTTTGAAAAAATACCAAAACAACTTCAAGGGGGGTGTCAATGGAAACACAAGCTCATTTAGGTACATTGAATTTATATGCAAGAGGGCTTCCCTTCAATCATTATTCTTTACGAGATATTAGGGGTCAAAGTTGACCACCTTGAAAAGTTGTGAAAATGCAAATGTGAGAACAAAGCAAACTGCATTTGCTTTTGATCTCGAAAAAATAGCAAATCAGATCATGAGGCTTTGAAACTGGACCAGGGAGCACATGAATGTAGGGATAATGGAGAGAAACAATCCTTTTGTCTTGAAAATCAACAGGCTCCAAATTATGACCCTCCAAAGTAGGTCACTTAAGCAGATCTCTCAGGTGCACTTCTGGGAGTGTACAGGCAAAATTTTCAATATGGGCATCTCAAATTTGAAAAATTTGAGAGTGCCACCAGGGCCTACAACCATAAATTCACTCTTTGACATTATCCCTAGGTCTGAGCTCTTCAGGGTGAAACTAGGTATCCCCTAGCTGGTCGCTATGAATATAGTTCCCTCAGTAGTTCATAAGTGTATGAAGTTTTCCCATGAGGATTTGGTGCATGTAGTCCATGACACCAATTATAAACTGTTGATTGCGCATGGGGGTTACTCCTTGGATCATTTTTGGCCCACCTCGGTTGGTCCACTTCCTCCTAGAATGGACCTAATTTATTGGAATTACATAAAGTACAAAATCGGGGGCAAGGTACAACTAAAAACAACTCACCCTATAGCATAGTAGCAAGCTTCCTCTTCCTCTCAAAAGGGGTAGGGGAAGCCTACCCATGCTCAGGGCCCTCCCTCTGTCTCCCTCCCTATAGAGGAACTTTGGGTTACTACTCTTGGCTTTGGCATAAGGAGTTTGATTGTACCTGCTTGGCAAAAGGCCAAGTGTCGGTATCCAACCTTCCTATATTACCCACAAGACCTCAACCCATTGTGTATGGTAAGGGGAAGGGCCCCATGGAGCATCCTATATGTCTCAGCATCTACGGCCTCCTACTGCTCTTGCCTCCAAGGGAGTGAATGGGAAGAGGCCCATCGCTGAGGCGTTGGATTCTGCTCCCCTCATTTTTGTTCCATCATCCTCTCCATCGCTCCCTCTTGTTCCCGTCTAGGAGTCCCTCCCTCCATTAGAAATGGTTGTGATTGATACTCTGATGGTTGAATAGGAGTCTTTTGTCCCATATCAGGCTACAGCCTCTAGCTCCTAGAGTTGTAGGAAATGCCTTGCATGTGAGCGCAAGCATCAGAGGAAGGATCTGGCCACTGAGCAAGCTACCTTGTAGAAGAAGGAAGAGGAGTCAACAACTTCTACTTTGACATCTTTTGTCATGCCCTCCTCTTCTATCCTCTCTACTTTAGTTCCTTCAACTTCAGTCTTGCTTACAGCTCCTACCACGAGCATGAACGATCCTCACCCAAAGAGGGTGCAGGTGTTTATCACTCCTTCAGTTGAGTCACCCCTTCTGATGTCCCTTCCAGATATCCCACCATTTTCAAAACCCGTGGACATGTCGAACACCTTTGTGGTGTCCACTTTAGTTTTCTCCTCTTCCTCTATGCCCTCTGCCTCATTTGTGGGGATCTTGAATCCCCCGATGAAGCTGAAGATGGAGGAAGACCCTGCTAGCAATGGGGTCAAAATAACGACTTGCCTTCTTCAGAGGGTGGTTTTGTGTTGGCTTGTGTCGTCCTAATGATAGAGGAAGCCCCAACATCCCCATAGTTCATCACTGCTCTTGAGTCTTTCGGTGAGCTTAGCAATGGATCTTGAGCACCGCCTCCCTCGCCTATTCAGTTAATGCATGGCACTCCTATGAAGTGCATGTTCAACTCCATGGATGAGGTCCCAGCCCTATCAGAAATTTTCACGAGTTCGTTGATGTTCACTCCAAAAGAACTGAGTGGAGAGGACCTCGAGGGGCCTTCTTCCTTAGCTCTTGTTGCAGGAGAGTTGGAGAGTTCCCCCTTGATATTCTACTCTTGCAGGCTCGTCTACCCTCCCTATATAGTGATCTAGTTGGGAGAACGATGACCTCTTGGTTGATGAGGACTAGGGGGCGCCTCTTCTTTATCTATATATTAGATTGTGTGTGTGTGTATATTGTGTTCCTCCATGCTTGTTTTACATGTTCCTAGATGACCCTTGTCACCATTGTAGGTGCTTGGATATAGGAGTGTTTATGTGTCGTAAAAATTCTTCTATTTGTTACATCATTCTTCCTTTGTAGTGTATTAATTTTTGACAATTGGGGACGATGAAAAGTGTTGGGGTATTTAGGCCTCCCTTCCATGTTGACCCAACTTTTTACTTTTTTTTTTCATGTGTCTTCTTTATATGGTCCGATATAGTAGGGGGTTGATGACAGATCATTTATATACTATTATATCTATTTATCTATATTCATGAGCAGCTATGACCCCAAAATATTAGATCGCCCATGTCCCTTGTTCATGATGTTATTATCTCTTCTTTCTTTACACTTATCTTTCTTATTTCATGATGTTGTGGTGCTCATGTGTTGTCCCTCGCGTGTGCAACAACATTACCACAGTTACATATTGTTATATTCCATGGGCCTCAACATCACTTTTTCATTGCTTTTCTCTCCTTAGGATGTCATGTGCCTTTGTGTTCAGCATGCACCATCCTAATGGGGGCTATCATATCACTTCAATTTTTAGAAAATGCATTCGATGGCGAATGAATCTTTTCTTCAAAATATTTTCAAAATATTTTTTCAAAAATCGCATTCCTCAACAAGGACCCCTAGTGAAATATTTTTCCTTCATCATTGGTTCATAAAGAAAGAATTTAAAAAACTTTCCTCAATGGAGGGAGCACCTTCTCTTGTGAGAAAAGTTTTTAACTTCCCCTTGCGAGGGGAAATTTTTCCTTCGAATTCCTTGATGAAGTGAAAATCTTTCAAAAGGATTCCTTGATGATGAATTGATTTGTGAAAAATACTCTTGCGCTTTCAAATAGAGTTTCCCTTGAGTGGACCCCCTTTCTTTTTGTTGGTGTTTCAATTCACACCTTTGGAGTGCGTATTGGAAATGGAAAGCTATGCACAGATAAACTACTTTTCAAATTAAGATGGGAAGCTCCCTCTTTTGTTGATTATGCATAAAAAGTAAAGTAAACTAAGTTCCTATCTTTTTATCTCAGTTGAGAGCACAAGGTTTATAAAACTCTATGTGTTGTAGCTGAGGTTTTCTCTGGTTTCGTAATCTCAACTACAGCTAGGCCTAAATTTATAATGCTTCTATCTCCTCGAGTAAATTCAAAGAAAGAGGATTTAGAAGTAACGGGGAATGATTTGGGTAACTTAGACAAACCAATTTTCAGAATGCATCTAAAGGCTGATTTCTCTTTTAGATATACATTGAAATAGAGTTTATGTAAGTAAAACATCAAACAATAAACTAGATAACAGGATTCCCTTGAAGGCTCATTGTTCTTTTGAGGTGTAGACTAAAATGAGGATTATTAAAAAATAGGAAATCAAACGATAAACTAGATCTCAGGATTCCCTTGAAGGCTCATTGCTCTTTTGAGGTGTAGGTTGAAATAAAGATTATAAGAAACAACATCAAATGATAAACTTAATCTCTAAATTCCCTTGAAGGCTCATTGCTCTTTCAAGGTGTAGATCAAAACAAAGATTATAGAAACAACAATGTTTGAAATATCTTGAGATTTTAGATCAAAGACTCAATGTACTTTTCATTTATTTCCTCAACTTAATCAAAGATTACACATTTGGGACAACAAATGGTATGAAAGAGGACAATCATACAACATACGATCAACCAAATAACACTGCACAAAGATTGTATCCAAGTACATGAACAACAAGAAAGATAACAAAAATAGCTCAGTGTTTTGTTATCACAAGTATGGTTAAAATACAATGAGCAAGGTTGCTCTTATTTATAAACACTCAAAGGAGTAGGGAACCCTAAAATCTCCTTGAGTTAATAAATAGTTCTTGCCAATCTGCAAGATTTATTCCTGTGTCTAAACAAAGGTAACTTAACAGTTAACTGGAAAGACTACTTCAATTAACTGATTCTAAAACTAAATATAACTCCACTATACAAAGGTGTCTCCAAAAATAGACATGCATAAAAGGTGGGACAACAAGTTAACTTGGAAAAGGCATCAAGTTTAACTATTGTGTCAAATGCTATCTTTAGAAAAGGTAAGACATCCTAATTGGTAGTTCATTGATTTTCATCTTGATCAACCATATCCTCCAAGAAGTTGTTAATCGCCTCATCATCTAGAGATCATCACATGCCTAAATTGTTAGTTTACCACTTTTCAACAACTTGATCAATCCTGAAAATATCTGCACACTTCAACTGGAAGTTCAATGATTGGTAACTTTGATGGCTCTATAACTAGAGTGATGACCTTTGTTTCTTCTGTAGCTTTTATACTTCTGACGCTTTTCTTGAGTTTTCTCAATGGAAGAGTGTTGCATGATGAAACCACGAAGTTTTACTATGAACACTCTAGCTATGAGAAATGCTCATGAACTCCTTGCACACCTAGAGTTCCAATGGTATTCAACACTCTAAACTAGCCTTGAAAGGCTATTAGATATACGAGGTATGAAACTATATGGAATCTGTGGACTTTGAGTGTCTACGCCTATCGATTTGTCCAAATCGACCCTCGGATGTGCTCAATGTAAATCAATTTCAACTGTCTTTAGGAAATCATGAAGCAAGACCAATTTGGTCTTGAATTCAACTTGAGAGAACTGCATACTGAAAATATGGAAGAATGACTAGGCACACGACACTTTTTGAACAACTTTTGTTGTAGAGGCTAAAAATAGCTTCCTCAAGGGGTAATTTTTACGAAAAAATTTGAGACGTGGGTTTTGTTGAGAATATCTTTTTGAATGGACTCAGAATGTCATATTTTTGAAAAGATGGAGACTTTTCTTAGACATGCAACAACCCCTCAGAGGTAGAAGCTATAGAATCTATTTTTTCCCAAAAATTATGGCACATGGGTTTTGTAGGCACCTCTATGCTAAGCAAACCCAGAATGTCAATTTCTAAAAAAATATGACTTTTTGTAAAAACCCTAAAAAATGGGGGCAGCGGGGCACTTTTTCCAAAAAATTCTGGCACTTAATTTTTGTGGCCAATTTAGTACTGAATGAACCCAGAAGGCCAAATCTATGAAAAAATGGAGTTTGCTTGAACATGCAAGAAATCCTAAGACAAAAGTAGAAGAAATTGAGGGAAAACTTTTCAATCTTCAAAAAGATTGAAAAATAAGTGAACCCAAAATGCTTAAAGTTGAAAGTTATGAATTAATGTCTTTGAATGTTGATGCCTAGAGATATGATTTCTGGAAAAACGTCATTTTGTGCAACCTGAACCTAGAAATACGAAGAACACTAAAAATCGCCTCTGTTTGATCCTTCAAATGTCGTTTGTGAAGAAAAATATGTGTTTGCTCTTCAACCTGTAAAGAATAATGAAGAAAAGATTCCTAGATGCTTGATAAATATCAATTTGGAGGTGGAAGCATCCATTAGGGCATTCAAAACCCTAATTGAGGAGTCAACTTGCGTGATTGATTGTTAACTGTAAGTTTTCCCAAATTTTGGGACACGTAGACATGAGAAAGTCTTCAAAAATTGTAACTCAAGTCAACATGGGCCCACTTTGACTTTTAGGCATCCAAATCTTGGGAGTTAGAATTTTTTTGAAGATTTTCATCTTTTTATGTGATGAACTACCTCTGTTTGATCTTGAATTTTGGTCATCTGATTGATCCTATGGTTTGGATGATAGATTCACTGTGGAATTGGATTAGCTCTGAAGAGATCTTATTGGAGGTTGCAAACCCTGAAAGTGACTTCTGGTGGCTTGAATTCTCGGGCACCTTTTGCTAGAAGAGTGCTTTTTCTTGCCATTGTTTTTGAAAGAGGAAAAAATGGGTTTTACAGGGACCCGAAACCACAAAGTTTACAAACAAAAGATAAGATCGTTAAAGACACCAAAAGCAGAAAGGTTGTTAAAACAACAACAAGACAAGTCCATAGCCACCAAAAAAGGCTAGCGAAGGCCACAGAACCAAAAAACCAGGCAAAACGCCAACAACAACTAAATTTGGGCCTTTAATAACTTTGCAGTCTCAGCTTCCAAATTGCTCATATCCTGGAGACCCCTCTTTAAAATCTGAACCATCTGGGTAGTAGGAGGTGCTTTCCTTTTAAGGTTTGCATGGGTCCTTTTCAAAATACCTTGGTCCTTGTTCTGGCTTTTATTCTTGTTCTCTTCCAGGTCAACGAACCCTGTTGCATTTTTTCCATCTTTTCAGACATAGCATTGATGATAATGGCATTGTACCTAGCCATCTTATGGTTTTGTTCCACAACAGTTTTCATGTTATTTTTTATTTTGACCATTTCAGCTTCTAGATTCTTGTACTTATCCTCAGTGTCACCTTCTCTCATTCTCGTGTTGTTCTTAGTCTTTTTTCCTTCTTCGTTACTGAGAGCGGTTAGCTTCAGTTCCAGCTCCTTCAACTTGCTATACAGAGCCCTATTTCTTTGATTAATCTCATTAATTTCTTGATAGGCCCATTTCAAAACCTTGAAAATATCACCAATACCATTTCTTGCAGAGGCAAGAATATCGCCAGACTGAACCTGGTCTAAGATGAGGTTAACATCATCTGGGTTGGGGGGCTAGGAAATCTGGTACAATTAGCTCTGAAAGAGGCATGAGGGGAGGGCACAAAATTTCTACTAGCTTCAGGGTTCTCAAATTTGTCCTCCAAAGAGTCTGCAAAGTAGGAAACCAACTTGTTGGTAGGGGAGCCCTTGAGAATAGGATTCTTTAAGGGGACAGGGTAGTCGGGGTAGGTCTCAGGGTTAACTTTAGCAAGCTAGGGTTTTCTTGGCTGGGTTTTCTTACCAGACATCTCAGAGGATGGGTGGGCTTCAACAATTCTCTCCTGGTAAGGCTGATTCTCTAAACCCCCACTGTCCCTGTCATAGTCCTCAGACACCGTGGATGCAACAGGTTTGGATAAAGCCGACATGCTTTGATAGTGTTCATATATTAACCTAATAAGACCACGATGGAGAATAGGGTACCCTCTAGGATTTTTCTTATGGTCCTCAAGGCTATTACTCAACGAACATAATAGATAGTGAGGCAGAGAAATCCATACCTTATGGCGGAAGTGGTTAAGAATGAAAAAATGATGACCATAAACTCTGGTGAATCTCTCGTCTAGGGTGATATACTCCATAATAACATGAAGCACCTTCCTCCATAGCGCCTTAATGGTGTCAATTTCGAAATAGCTGTTGGAAATTTTAACTAGTTTCAATTTCTCCTTATCCTTCTTAGGGAATTTGATTACCGCCTCATCAGAAAACCTTTTGTCGCGATAAAACTTCACACCCTCGGTAGACATTCCAGTCACCTCCCCTATAATTTGCTCATCCAGTTTCACCTTTCTCCCAAAGAGGATTATTTCACCATTGTTCCAGTTCTTCTCAAAATAGTCTATGGCCATAATATCAGGCCCATGAAGTTTTTCCAGAAATAGAATCATCCCACCTCTTACAATCTGCTTCCAGACCTTATCATTCCTTATGTGCACCTCATAGCTTTTTGGCTCAACTCTTTTCCTATCCCCCCCATTTTCATTTGCACCTTACTGTAGACTCTACCACCGTCGAGCACCTGTTGCAGATTTATACAACCAATCCAATGTACCCACAAAGCATGCCACTTTTTCTTCCCAGCTAAGTAATATGACGCGGCCCCATCAAATTTCTTGATTTCGATGTACTTAGCCCCTTTCCCTTTAATCATTAAATATATTTGCATCTTTCCCATGCATAACATCATAATCTAGTAAGGCCCTGACTTCAGCTCTCAAGTCCCTACAGTTCTACCATGTGTTCAGTCCTTGCTTCCTAACCTCTTCATTTGCGAAGTAGTCTGCCACGCTGTTAGCTTCCCTGTAGACGTGTGATACTTTTAGTTTATTGAACTTGTCAAGAATAGACTTTGATTCATCAATCCAATTCTTTATCGACCAAGAGGGGGGGTACTTCCTAAGAGACAATCAATGATATTCTTAGAATCCCCTTCTAGCCATAATTTTTTTATATTCAAATTATGAGCTCACTTTAAGACTTGAAAGCTCCTATAGCCTCCGCTACGTGGTTGGTTTGATGACCTAGGGATATGGCCATAACCGCTATAAAATTACCATTTGAATCCCTTAAGACACCTCCACTTCTAGCCATGCCCAGATTTCCCTTCACGGCACCATCAAAGTTGGCCTTATACCAATCGTTTGGAGGAAAGGTCCAACACACACCTTCCCTATTTTTATTGGCTGGCTTGGAAGCTAAAGAAACGTCCACTTTAATGTTCCAGTCCTTTTCTATCAATAGATCATATGGAGTACACACCACTGCTTCAAGGTTAAGAGCTTTTTGGGAAATCACATTGTTAGTCAAGTTCTTTGATGGTTTTCAATTTCTACAAATTTTACCTCTCATGCTTTGATCTGTAGCTGTTGGTGATTGATGATTCCCATGGGTTGGTTGTTGAAACCATTGCGAAGGTGGAAGAATCCTGGAAATGATGACTGGTTGTGAAAGCTCTGAAAACTAATTCAAGGGGTTCAAATTCCTAGGCCCTCTTGGCCTACAAGGACACTTTTGTGCTTCAGAAACACAACTTTCACTTTGCAACCCTTGACGAAATGCTCCAATTTGGTCCTCATTGCTAGGAGTTTGACTACACTGATATATCTACTAACGAGTCCACGAAGATTGATCAAATCTGAGGAGGTTTCCTTGGAAGCTGCAAAGCACGAAAGTTGCATCTAGTGCTCCAAAAAGTTGGGCACCTTTTTTCTAGAAGGGTGCATTTTCCTCTATACTTAGCCAATTTTTCACATTTTTCAACTTGCCTTCACTTTCCACGTTTCACGCTTGATCTTCTTTTATGAGCATTTGACAAGTCCTTTGATTTCACAAATGGATTTTTTGCAAAGTTGGGCTAAATCTGAAAAGATCATCTGGAGATGGCTAACCCAAATTCTAAATTCTAAGTAGTTTCTTTTTTGGGCGTCCTTGACTTGCAAGGGTGCATTTTCCTTGATAAACTACAATTTCTGATGTTTCTCATTTTCAAAATCTTTCACTTGATCCTCATTCATCGGTGTTTGATGAACCTATTGAACTAGCTTAGCGATCTGTCGAAAAGCTTGCAAAATTCTGAAGAGGATGATAGGTTTTGCAAATCTTAACAATTGTATTTGATCCCTTGAATTCATGGGCACCCTTGACTAGCAGGGGTGCATTTTGACTCCAGAGTTAGTCATTTTTTATGATATTCATCCTTCTTGAGCTTCACATTCACCGTGTCGTCAATTGCGTTGACCGCAATCATTGTCCCCCGATTGCACTTATTGTCCGCGTGCAACACTGACACCAGTCGTTCACATGTTTGTCGACACAATTCTGAAGAGGATGATAGGTTTTTCAAATCTTAACAATTGTATTTGATCCCTTGAATTCATGGGTTCCCTTGACTAGCAAGGGTGCATTTTGACTCCAGAGTTAGTCATTTTTTATGATATTCATCCTTCTTGAGCTTCACGTTCACCGTGTCATCAATTGTGTTGATCGCAATCACCGTCCCCTGATTGTGCTTATTGTCTGCATGCAACACTGACACCAGTCGTTCACATGTTTGTCGACTGTGTCGTCATTGTTGTTGATGTGTTGATTGCATCCAACGTTGCACGTGCATGATCTACGGAGCTTTCAACATTCTAGACTTAGTTTACTTTTTGCATTTTTCAACTTTTTAAAATTCCCCTCTTTTGTTGAGCATCTTTTCAAGTATCTTTCACCATAGAATCATTTGTACAGCATTTGAGGCTTAGATCTCGATACCTGGTACTGGTCATCTACCATTGATAACCTTGGAGGTCCTATCTTTTCTCTTGAAAAAAGTGAAATAGACCTACTAGAGAAAAACTGACATTTTCGTGATTCTAATTGGACCAGTGTGATAGTGACGAGGAATAAGCCAATCAAAATCATTTTGAGTCATTTCTGATAAGGTCCTATTTTTAGGGTTTTTCTAAAAATAGGGGCCTAAAACCCTAATTTTCAAAATTTTCCATTATCCTTCTGACAATAAACCCACAAAAATCTCATGCTTCATTTGACCTAAAATTGACTTTTGAGGATAATTTTACAAGATTTAGACCATTTTTACCAAAATACCTTATTGAAGCAAAAAATTTATTTTGGGTACAACATTAGGCTCTGTCTAGTGACCACGTCGGATACTTATGGCATAGGAGAACCAAGAATCTCTAGGTTTTAAAAGCACAAACTGGTATCTTATCAGTTGGTCAATGGAGTTAGGACTTTTCAAAACACCCATTGGTTGGAGTTTTCCTAAAATTTACCTAAAAATAAGACTACCCAATCACCTAAAACACAACAAAGCTTCACAAATTGGGGAAATACATTACAACATAACAAAAAAAAGAAAAATTAATTACAAATATCTACTCCACCTCCGAAGGGATGAAGTGCTTTAGATATTGTGTATTGCATGGCAGCGGGAAGATCCTTTCATCCATGTTGCTTTTTCCTGAAAGGCTTTGCTTCTCTTATGATGGGTATTACAAGAGACAATCCCTTTGGGATGAAGATTCTTAGATACTCATATATCCAAGCAAAGGTACTCTAAAAAAATTTAGAATATGATGCAAATGGGAAAGTTGATACCCCTGAGGCATTAGTTTTGTTTTCGTCCAGCCTCGGGATGTTGAATTCTTCAAACCAGTCAATCGAGTTCCAAGCTCAATTTCTATAATGTCATAGGTGATCCTTTTTTACCTAAAAAATATCCTTTGACCGGCTCATCCATCAGCTCTACATCACCTTTAACACATAGGAGTTTGGTTCCCATGTCTTCAACATTTTTGAGGCCTAACAAAAGTGCTTCTTTCTCAGCTTCAATGAATTCCAATTGCAGGCAATATGCAACTGGGTACGACTATCCTTTAGGGGATATGATCATTTCCCCTACTCTTGAAACAGCAGTCAAACAACCCCCATTGAACCGCATTGTCCATAACTTTGTATCCTTTGTCAACCTCTTTTCAGAACAAGTAATGCTCTAGTCTTCAGTTTCTATCTCTGATAGAGTCACACAATTACCAGGACCCATTTCAAGATTTTATTCTACTGGAATAGATGACTTGAGCACTATAGGTTGTATCATAGCATGCTTCTTTACAACCTTGAGAATCCAATCTAGTTGTTCTGGGTGGTCCTGAAGATATTTCAGTTGAGAGATTTGTACCTTGGTCTTCATCATGGAAGCTACAATATCAAAATTTGTTGAAGACGAATCTTGAGCAACTGGCATAGTGTTCTCATGTGAAGGTTTGGGATTAGAAGTAGAAGACACTTCTTTACCCTTTTCATTTTATTTCCATCTTTCTTCTTCTTCTTTTTGTGCTTTGAAGTGTTGAGCACGTGTAAACATAGGCATTGAAAAAATTTCATGATTCACCTCAAGAGTGTATTGATGGCTTTCTTCTTCTTGTTCTTGATTGACGGGTTCTTTATCAAAGTATCCTGTAGTAGAGTCGCCATTGAAGTTTTCCATCTGCTGTAAGACAACATTTGAACTTGGTGTTGGTACAAAACTAGAACTCAGAGCAACTTTAGTGTATCCCATGATTTGGTTCATTCTCAAATTCTCAAGACACATGGATTTGGTATGTGCATCAGTCTCATGGAAACAACAAAATATTGTACTATGTGTAGCTTAAACCATTGGTCTTGATGGAGATGTTGGTAACTATGGCTGAAAATTATCTCTCTTTAGTTGGTACAATTGTTGAACTAGAGATCTAATAGAAGTTTTTTTTCATCATTCCAAAAGTAATCATATCATCCTCCAACTTGATGGTGTGTTCTTGTGCACTCTTCAACTCCATTTCTTTTGTTGTCTTGAGGAAGAAGGATACCTCTGATGGAAGAGCATTTATGAAAAAACTCATCAGAATATTCGGTGATGGATCGAGTGTAGAAGAAATTCTTGCAACAAGATGATTAAATCTTGCTACAAATTCCCTCATGTGCTCGTTATGATCCATTTTTTAATTTCCAAGTTGGGAAAACAACAGATGACTATCTTCAATGGGCTTGAATCTTGCCAAAAAATTATTGCTCATAGTTTCCCAGCTTGTGATAATGCCTAGCTCCAAGTGATTGAACCAGTTGGCAGCATTTCTCACAAGAGTCTCCACAAAGAGTCCCACTGTGATGTCTTCATATGCTACATGCAAGATGATACAAGCTATTGTGAACGCAAAAAAAATGTTCATATGGGTGTCGACTTCCATCTTCATGAAATTAGGGAAAGTGCTTCCTTGACCCTTTAGGTAACTCATGATTTACCTGAAAATCCAAAGGTCTAATCTTATTACCCCAAGGTAATGGGGGTGGACATCACTGATTTCTATCAGCATTTCTAGCATTATTGTTGTTATCATCCATTTATTTTGTATGGATCATGCAATAGGATGCTAGATGGTCATTCTTGTATGATAAAGCATTAGCCTTTCTTGAAGTTTTATGCCTCGTTCCCCATGGTGGGTGCCAAAAAACTATTGGTGTTTCAATTTACACCTTTGGAGTGTGTATTGAAAATGGACAGCTATGCACAGATAAATTTCTCTTCAAATTAGGAGGGGACGCTCCCTCTTTTGTTGATTATGCATAAAAAGTAAAGTAAACTAAGTTCCTATCTTTTTATCTCAGCTAAGAGCACAAGGTTTATAAAACTCTATGTGTTGCAGCTAATGTTTTCTCTAGTTTCGTAATCTCAACTACAACTAGGCCTAAATTTATAACGCTTCTATCTCCTCAAGTAAATTTAGATCAAGAGGATTTAGAAGTAATGAGGAATGATTTAGGTAACTTAGACAAATTGGTTCTCAGAACACATCCAAAGGCTCATTTCTCTTTCAAATGTACGCTGAAATAGAGTTTATGTAAGTAAAACGTCAAATGATAAACTAGATCTCAGGATTCCCTTGAAGGCTCATTACTCTCTCGAGGTGTGGGCTAAAATGAAGACTATTAAAAATAGGAAATCAAACGATAAACTAGATCTTAGGATTCCCTTGAATTCTCATTGCTCTTTTCGAGGTGTAGGCTTAAATAAAGATTATAAGAAAAAATATCAAATGATAAAGTTAATCTCCAAATTCCCTCGAAGGCTCATTGGTCTTTCGAGGTGTAGATTGAAACAAAGATTATAGAAACAACAATATTTGAAAGATCTTGAGATTTTAGATCAAAGACTCAATTTACTTTTCATTTATTTCCTCAACTCAATCAAAGATTACACATTTGGGATAGAAAATGGTATGAAAGACTACAATCATACAACATACGATCAACCAAATAACACTAGACAAAGATTGAATGCAAGTACATGAACAACAAGAAAGCTAGCAAAAATAGCTCAATGTTTTGTTACCTCAAGTATGGTTAAAATACAATGAGAAAGGTTGCTCTTATTTATAGACAATCAAAGGAGTAGGGAACCCTAAAATATCCTTGAGTTAACAAATAGTTCTTGCCAATCTGCAAGATTTATTCCTACGTCTAAACAAAGGTAACTTAACAGTTAACTGGAAAGACTACTTCAGTTAACTGATTCTAAAACTAAATAGAACTCCACTATACAAAGGTGTCTCCAAAAATAGACATGCATAAAAGGTGGGACAACGAGTTAACTTGGAAAAGGCGTCAAGTTTAACTGTTGTGTCAAATGCTATCTTTGGAAAAGGTAGGATGTCCTAACTAGTAGTTCACTGATTTCCATCTTGGGCAATCATCTCCTCCAAGAAGTTGTTAACCACCTCATCATTTGGAGATTGTCACATGCCTCAACTATCAATTTACTTCTTGTCAGCAACTTGAGCAATCCTAGAAATATTTGCACACTTCAACTGGTAGTTCATTGATTAGTAACTTTGGTGGCTCTATAACTAGAGTGATGACCTCTGTTTCCTCTACAACTTTTATGCTTCTGACGCTTTTCTTGTTTTTTCTCAATGAAAGAGTGTTGCATGATGAAACCACGAAGTTTGACTGTGAACACTCTAGCTGTGAGAAATGCTTATGAACTCGTTGCACACCTAGAGTTCCAACGGTATTCAACCCTCTAAACTGGCCTTGAAAGGCTATCAGATATACAAGGTATGAAACTATATGGAAACTGTGGACTTTGAGTGTCTACGCCTATCAATTTTTCCAAATCAACCCCCGGATGTGGTTGATGTAAATCAGTGTCAGCTGTATTCAGGAAATCATGAAGCAAGATCGATTTGGTCTTGAATTCAACGTGAGAGAATTTCATACTAAAAATATGGAAGAATGACTGGGCACATGATAGTTTGTGAACAACTTTTGTTGTAGAGGCTAAAAATAGCTTCCTCAAGGGGTACTTTTTATGAAAAATTCTTGGACATGGGTTTTGTTGAGAATATCTTTTTGAATGGACCTAGAATGTCATATTTTTTAAAAGATGACTTTTTCTTGGACATGCAACAACCCCTCAGAGGTATAAGTTGTAGAAGCTATTTTTTCTCAAAAAATTTGGCACATGGGTTTTGTAGGCGCCTCTGTGCTAAGCAAACCCAAATGTCAGTTTCTGAAAAAGATGAATTTTTGTTGAAACCCTAAAAAATGGGGGTAGCAAGGCAATTTTTCTAGAAAATTCTAGCAAGTGGGTTTTTTGGACAATTTAGTGTTGAATGAACCCAAAAAGCCAAATCTGTGAAAAAATAGAGTTTGCTTGAACATGCAAGAAAACCTAATATAGAAGTAGAAGAAATCACGGGAAAACTTTTCAATCTTCAAAAATATTGAAAAATAACTTAACCCAGTGTATCAAGGTTAGATTTTCATGTTTAAAGCATCATTAAATCAATAAACACCAAAACCCCAATCAACTATCAAGAACAATGAAAATGTAAAAGCATAAAACAAAATGAAACAATCTCACTCAATCCTTAATGCATCCATTGAATTATCTCCATAGCTCTTCTCCATTTTTCTTGAGTATGATAATTGCCCTCAAATTTTCATGAGTATGCAAATAGGCCTATGGCAATGGCAAAGCAAAAATATTGAAGATTCTAATCTCACTAGCACAACAGCATATAAATTCAAGATTTTCTTAGATATTCTAAGATGATAAATGAAAATGGTATTTATAGAGAGGCAGATGGAAAACAGATGGTCAAAATTGAAAAGACATCAATTTGATCAATGACTAAAATTAAATGAGACGAGATCAGATAAGATCGAAAGTGAAGAAGCAAGAGGAAACTAACTGATTTTTTGACAAAATCAATTAGTTCGAAGAGGAAAATGAATAATTAAATAATTGAAACATTATTTAATTACCCAAGGAAAAATCAAGTTATCATTTTGTTCAAAAGAAAATTTAATTCAAAAAGGTGAGCGAAAAGGTAGGTCATTAATTAAATAAGATTTAATTAATTTGTGTCAGAAAAAGCTCAAATGAATTAATTAAATAATTTAGATCATTTAATTAATATAAGAATTTACGATATAGGGTAATAATTAAATAATTAATATTATTTAATTATCGAAGATGAAAAAGGGGTTTTAATAAATTGACAGGCTCAGTGGTAATTTCTAAGTGTCTGCATTTGCCCCTCTTTAATACAATGCAGTCTATCGCGTTGTGTAAAAAAAAAACATATGCCCCAATGAAAGTAGGATGAGGAAGGATGACGAGGAGGTAGTGGTATGCCCCCTTGAGAGGATAGGTGGGTCCAAAGAGCACGAGTGTGCTCTCGAAATGGATGAGAAGACTAGAGGATGCAGGACAAGAGGAGAGAGAAAAATAGTTAAGGATGATGAAGATGCAGAATAGAAGAAATATTAGCATGGAAAAGATGAATGTTAGCATGGAAAAGATGGATGTTAGCAAAGAAGACCTAGATGTTGAGATAGTGCTAGTTGAGGTAATTTGTAGATATATATTTTTCTATGCAAGGCTTTTGCATTTAATCATCATTGGGTGGTAAAATATAATAAATGGACAACAAACACTATGGTATGACATAGACCAATATGTGCAAGGTCATCCATCTATAAAATAGGTAGTTGCAGACAAGGAATGTCCTAACTCATACTAAGGGTCATGTTTCCCCAGTCTTTTTGTTAAGACAAACCGCAAACAACATTCAAATAAAAGACTAGTCTTGAGACATCAATCTCACTCAATCCTTCATGCATCCATTGAATTATCTCCATTTTGCTTGAGTATGATAATTTCCCTCAGATTTTCATGAGTATTCAAATAGGCCTATGACAATGACAAAGAAAAATATTGAAGATTATAATCTCACTAGCACAATAGCATATAAACTCAATATTTTCTCAGATCTTCTCTTGGAGTTGTATGATGTTTGATCGTACTAGATTCTTCAAGACAATTTCAATTGGTTCGGGTAAAAGAGTGTATTGTCTCCATGGGTATTGCCTTGGTTGTCTTGGGGGTCCCCATTATTTATTATTTTGTACCACGTTAGCTGCTTGGTTGGAAATATATGGTGTGTTATCGTTCATGTTGGGTGCTGTGAGAGTCAATATGAGACCTGTTTTATTCACAGCTTCGGCATCTACAACTCCATCGTTTATCACATTCTTGTTACGAGACCAAAACTTGTTTTTATCATTTGACGTCCCTTGGGAATTTTGTGTTTTGGTATAAGTTTTAATTTCCCCTTTAGTGATAAGGGTTTTCTCAAGGATGGCCCCTTTCTCAATTAGGTCAAAAAATGTGGAACAACAATGGGTTTCCAAAGCATACTTTAAGTTTGTGTTCAAGTTTTGCACGAACATGATAATTTTTTATTTTTCAAGAATTTCAATAGGACAACGGCTAGCTAAACTTCTCCATCTCTAGAAGAATGTTATGAAAGCTTCACCTTCTTCTTGTTTAGTTTGACATAAAGTTGCAATAGTGATCTCATTTTTTATATTGAAGGCAAAGTGGGTGATAAATTTGTCGACAAGTTCATCCCATGATCGTATGCCTACTGGTAGGTGGGTGAACCAATATAAAGCATGTCTTGTGAGACTTCTAGGAAATAGTCTCATTAGGTATGTTTGTTCTGAAGCAATGTCAATCAAGGTTGTATGAAATTCCCTCACAAGTTCGACGGGGTTTCCTCTGCCTTTATATTTAGGTAAAGTTATCATGACATAATTTGGAGGAAGAGGAGGAATGTATAATGTCCTATCAAATGGGTAAGTACATAACTCTTTGATAGAGTAAGTCTTCTTATTTGATAGTGTCATGGTTTCTAATTGCTTTTGCAAGGCCAACATTTGATTGGCTAGGACATCGTATGGTGTGAGGGTTGTGCCTACAACATTTACAACTACATTTTGGTAAGGTCCTAAATTTTTGTTTTGTGATCCAATGTTTGCATGGGATGGTATGTTGGTGTTGATATGAGGTAAGGTTGTTTGAGTTGTGTTTGGAATTTGGATTTGTGGTGTAAATGTTTGAGTGGGAATCAAAATTTGGATTTGAGGGATGTATGTGGTATGAGTTGGAATGTATGAGGTGTTGGTATTGGATTGCATTGGGAGAGGATTGGAAATGTTTGGACCTTGTGTGTATTGACTATTGACTTGGGAGGAACCTTGTTTATGTTGAGTGTTGAATTGGAAAGATCCTTGAGGATTTGTTTGAGGAACACTTGTGTTAGGACCTTGTGGCACATTGGTCTTTGTGTTGGTTCCATGAATATAAGCTCTAGTCGTTTTATTTGTGCCAAAAAGATTTGATAACATGGTGTTCAGGGCCCTAGATGTTTTGAATGGAGTTGATGAAGTGGTTTTTGTGACATTTGAAGCTCCAAATGGATTTGAAGATATGTTCATGGTACTGAATGGATTAGGTGTAGAACCAAGAGGTTGTGACATGGGCTATGTTAGGGACTGTGTCATTGGTTGCGTTGTGGATTGTGTTCCTGATTGTGTGATTGGTTGTGTTCCAAACAAGGGTGCAGGAATAGAGGTGGAAGTTTGAGTTGGGACCATGTGTGGCATAAAATAATTTTCTTGTGGGGTCTTGGAACCACTAGATGTAGACATGTTAAGTCCTTGGTTTTGTTGGTTTGGGGTGGGTGCTGCTTGAAGTGTGTTTATGTCGAAGCCCTAAGGTAGTTTAGCACCACTATGCAAAAGTTTGGCCAAGAACCTTTGGGGGTCCAATAGAACTATCTCATCTACAAGTGATACAACCTCTAGGTCTCGGGTAGCTACTTCGAATTCCTCTATAACTACTTGTCCATGTGGGTCTCTTACGAGGAATTTTTCAAAAGGATTGGTAGATGTCTTGGGTGGTTCACTAGAAGAGGTACCAAAGTTTAAGTTGCTTGTGTGGTTATAAAGGTCATCATCATCATGAAAGAGATCCATTGCTCGAATTTTTTTTTGCAATCTAGTTTCAACCATATAAGACCCGCTCAAAATGAAGGTGGAGAGTATGAAACTAAGACTATGTTTTTGGTATTTTTGAAATAGGGTATTGCCTAAATGCAATGCAACTATTTTTTTTGGATTTTTTAATATATAGGGATGCCTAATAATGATGCCTAGATTAATAATCAAGGGGATAATAGTCTATGACTAAGTTATGCAAAGCGTGGAATGAAGGGATGGGATAGTATGACCTAGTATGAAGGCTAAAACCTAAGATATCGTTGCTAATCAAACTAAGATAGGTATAGCAACTAATCTAACTGTCAATGACCTTGGATATAGTAAAGACTAATAGGATATGTTGATAAGGTGGTCTCAAATTGGACTGATGAGTTGAGGAACCAACCTAAATGACAAGGACTAGGATGAATGTTGTCCAAAAAATAAGGTCAAGCGAATGCAGATTTGAAGCTATAGTCTAGTCTAAGTTTGATGAGCTTCCTAATCAAGAGGTTTATGCAAGAGGTTAATGTAAGATAAAAATATGACCTAAAGTTTAGACCCATGGGGAGTTTTAAATGCAAAAAGATGAGGTGATGGATGAGTGAAGTGAGCAAGTCTTTGGTCTAAATAGATATGAATTTCAAGCTTGTTTTGGATGTGTTGGCCTAGTTTGTGTCAAGGTTTGAATGTCGTAAGTTTCAAGTGTGGTGTTTGTTTGAGATTTTTTTTGAACACACACACAAGACACAATAGGCAAAATTTTGTTTGATTGTTGCAATACAAGCATAAATCCTAGGTTGGCAAAGATAATATTTGTTGGGTTCTCACTTGGATTTCTCCAGTCGTGCCTATTCAGAGCGGATGACCTAGGAACTTGGTAGCACTGGCTCCCCTCCATGACACTCACTTCTCGGGCATACCAAGTTTTGAATTCCCTAAGACCACAAGGATCTCAAGAAATTTTCCATCTCTACAATGAACCACGAAAGTGTGGGACAAGTTCAAAGGTTTGACCTCTTGTGCCAACAAATAGAAGGATTTTGGCTTTCTACACAAAGACTTCTAGTAAGGGAATTCAGTTCAGGGGATACTATGATAAACTCCCTCAAGAGGTCTCCCAACCCTTAGAACAAGGGATTTATATATCATAAAGATACCAGGGGAGAGCTATCATAAAGATACAAGGTGAGAGCATACACCAACCATCTTACAAGAATGAAAAATAGTGGTTTATTAACCCCCTTAAGAAGACAGTTCTTTTTTTTTAAGCACCAATTGAAGTATTCTCTACAATAAAAGACAATCAGTTTCAAAAAATCAAGTCTTCCAAAAACGTCTTGCACCAAATGTCATTAGTAGTTTTCTAATTTTTAGTCTTCGACAAACATGTGTTTATGTTTTTGATTTTCAAGTCCCTAACAAACGATCTTGCAAAATTCCAAATTAACAAAATTAGTTTTGAAATAAAAACTAAACTAAAGAAAACATTAACATTTACTCTAGCTAAGAAAATTAATAATAATCTAATTAATCTAATCTAAATTAAACTGAAAATCTAAATTAAATTAAAACTAAATTAAATTAAAAATATAAATTACAGTAAAACTCTAAATTAAATTAAAAATCTATATTAATAATCTAAAATCTAATTAAAAATCTAAGAATCTATTGAAAGATCTAATTAAAAAAATCTAAAAATCTAATTAGAAACTAATTAGAAATCTAAACATCTAATTAAAAGCTAATTAAAGAAATCTAAAAATCTAATTAAAAGCTAATTAAAAATCTAAAAAACTAAACTAAATCTAAATCTAAATTAAATTTAAATCTAAATTAAATTAAATTTAAATCTAATTAATCAAAATTGAATTAAATCTAAATCTAATTACTAAATTAATCTAATCTAACAAAGTCAATCAAAACTAACGAAATTAAAAAAAAATCCACTTATTGTAAATTAATGATTCTTTCAAACGACACAAAACAAGGATTTGGAGGCTTTTGTTTTGTTCAAAGACTTTGGTTCGATCAATTTTCATTAAGTAAATGTTAGACTAGATATTTTGGTTTCATATTTTTGAGCAAATCTAAGTTTAAAGAACTGGAAAATCGTTTTTACCGATATTGAAAAATGTTGAGCATGCAAAGAGACCAGCTATACGAATCAGAATCGTCTTGTGGATCCCTTCTATACGAGTTGCAATTAATATGGGATGAAATTGAGGAACCGGATGATGAAAGAGATAAGACGTTTCTTCAGCTTGAACAAGAGTGTTTGGAGGTATACATACGTAAAGTGGATCAAGCAAACCAATCAAGGGCTCAGCTTAATCAAACAATTACAGACTATGAATCAGGGACAAAGCTTTGTTGGTCAGTGTTGTAGAGGTTGAAATTAGTAATGGCCACACCTTTGATAACTATCAATTCAATGCCTATTTTTCTAGATCCTCAACGCATGTGAGTGAATGAAGAGGGTGCGAATTTAATGACCACATTTGACCTCTTTGCAATGGTAGAAATGACTGTAGGCCGCTATGTAATAGGTGCAAGGTTGGAAAACATGATAGATTAAAACATGCAAGATAGGCACATTAAATAGTGATCCTTCAACTGCCAACTATTGGAGAGAACTGTGAAACCATGCAAAAAAAAGGTTACTACTGCAATATTATTTATTTAGATTTCCAATACCAAGTAGGTTTTCAATGTATCAAAGCATTCAAAAACTTCATTTATTTCTTGGTGAAATCTAAATTTCATAAAGTGTTGACCAGATGCAAAACAAAGTGAACCAAGAGAACAGAACAATTTTTGTTTTAAATATGCTTAAAATAGCTTAATGATGCTTCTACAGTAGCATATGATTCCCTTATTAATATTTCACCAACAAAAATGAAATTATGTGAATCATTAAAAGATATTAAATCTGAAACGATGTGTTCACAAAAGCAATTTCTGAAGGATAAAGTTGATGCTTAAAGATAGTTTTCGAATTGTCAAATTCAGCCGGCATGCATGTCTAGAGGACATGCCCTTCACTGCAAAAGCTTGCAAAAACTAAAGTCGGCAGATTCTTTGCACTCAGGATGTTCTATTTGATGAAGAGCTAATTTGTAGCCAAATGAAATTCAAAAGAAAAAATCACAATAGTCAATGCAAAATATTATTTAAGATACAACATTCAAAATATGGGTGTAAGTTCATATCGGGTTCACCATCTGCATTAGGGTTAAATTTTCAAGTTTAAAGCATTATTAAATCGATAAACACCAAAACCCCAATCAACTATCAAGAATAATGAAAACATAAAAGCGTAAAACAAAATGAAACAATCTCACTCAATCCTTTATGCATCCATTGAATTATCTCCATACCTCTTCTCCATTTTGCTACTAAATGATTGATGCCCTTAGATTTGTAACCTGCAATGATAAGCCTATGACTAGACAAAGCAAAATATTGAAGAAAAATATTATCTCAATAGCACAATAGCATATTCAAGATTTTATCAGATCTTCTAAGATGATAAATGACTGGTATTTGTAGAGAGACAGATGGAAAATGGACGGTTGAGATTGAAAAGACATCAATTCGATCAATGGCCGAAATTAGACGAGACGAGATTAGATAAGATTGAAAGTGAAGAAGCAAGAGGAAACTAACTGATTTTTTGAAAAAAACAATTAGTTCAAAGAGGAAAGTGAATAATTAAATAATGAAAACATTATTTAATTACACAAGGAAAAATCAAGTTACCATTTTGTTCAAAAGGCAATTTAATTCAAAAAGGTGAGCGAAAAAGGCATGTAATTAATTAAATAAGATTTAATTAATTTGTGTCAGAAAAGGCTAAAATGAATTAATTAAATAATCTAGATTATTTAATTAATAGAAAAATTTACAATTTTGGGTAATAATTAAACAATTAAGATTATTTAATTATCGAAGATGAAAAAGGGGTTTTAATAAATTTACAAGCTTAGTGGTAATTTCTAGGTGTCTACACCCATAATGCTTGAATCTGAAAGTTATGAATTACTGTCTTTGAATGTTGATGCCTAGAGATATGATTTTGGGAAAAAATGTCCTTATGTGCAACCTAATCCCATAAATATGAATAACACTGAAAATGGCCTCTGTTTGATTCTTCAAATGGCGTTTGTGAAGAAAAATATGTGTTTGCTATTCAACCTACAAAGAATAATGAAGAAAAGATGCCTAGATGCTTCATAAATATCAATTTGGGGGTGGAAGCATTAGTTAGGGAGTTCAAAACCCTGATTGAGGAGTCAACTTGTGTGATTGATTATTAACTAGAAGTTTTCCCCAAATTTTGGGACACCTAGACATGAGAAAGTCTTCAAAAATCATAACTCAAGTCAACTTGGGCCCACTTTGACTTTTAGGTGTCCAAGTCTTGGGAGTTAGAATTTTTTTGAAGATTTTCATCTTTTTCTGTGATGAACTGCCTCTATTTGATACTGAATTCCGGTCACCTGATTGATCCTATGGATTGGCTGATAGATTCACTGCGGAGTTGGATCAACTCTAAAGAGATCTTACTAGAGGTTGCAAACCCTGGAAATGACTTTTGGTGGCTTGAATTCTTGGGCGCCTTTTGCTAGAAGGATGCTTTTTCTTGCCAATGTTAGTCAATTTCTTTGATGGTTTTCAATTTCTACAATTTTGACCTCTTGTGCTTTGATCTGCAGCTTTCGGTGATTGATGATTCTCGTGGGTTGGATGTTGAAACCATTGCAAAGCTGGAAGAATCCTAAAAAGGATGACTAGTTGTGCAAGCTCTAAAAACTTATTCAAGGGGTTCAAATTCCTAAGCACCCCTGGCCTACAAGGGCACTTTTGTGCTTTTAAGACACAACTTTCACGTTGCAACCCTTGACAAAATGCTCCAGTTTAGTCCTCGTTGCTACGAGTTTGATTGTACTGATATATCTACCGAAAAACTCATCACGAAGATTGATCAACTTTGAGAAGGTCTCCATGGAAGATGCGAAGCATGAAAGTTGCATTTGGTGCTCCAAAAAGTTGGGCGCCTTTTGCTAGAAGGGTGCATTTTCCTCTATATTTAGCCAATTTTTCACATTTTTCAGCTTGCCTTCACTTTCAGCATTTCACACGTGATCTTCATTTATGAGCGTTTGACAAGTCCTCTGAGTTCACGAATGGATTTGTTGCAAAGATGGGTTGAATCTAAAAATATTGTCTAGAGATGGCTAACCCAAATTCTGAGTAGTTTCTTTTTTGTGCGCCCTTGGCCTACATGGGTGCATTTTCCTTGATAAACTACCATTTTCAGATGTTTCTCATTTTCAACATCTTTTGCTTGATCCTCGTTCGTCATTATTTGATGAACCTATTGAACTAGCTTGGTGATCCATTGGAAAGCTTGTAGAATTCTGAAGAGGATGATAGGTTTTGCAAATCTTAACAATTGTATTTGATCTCTTGAATTCATGGGAACCCTTGGCTAGCAGGGGTGCATTTTGGCTCCAAAGTTAGTCATTTTTGATGATTTTCATCCTTCTTGAGCTTCATGTTCACTATGCCATCGATTGCATTGACCGCGATCACCATCCACCAACTACGCTTGTTGTCCATGTGCAACACCAACAATAGGCATTCACATGTTTGTTGATTGCATCGTCACCACTGCTGATGTGTTGACTATGTTTGTCATTGTGTGTGCATGATTTACGAAGCTTCCAACATTCTAGACTTAGTTTATTTTTTGCATTTTTCAACTTTTTGAAATTCCCCTCCATCATTGAGCATCTTTTCAAGCATCTTTCGCCATAGAATCATTTGTGCAGTGTCTGGGGCTTAGATCTTGATTCCTGGTACTAGCCATCTGCCATCAATGACCTCGAAGGTCCTATCTTTTCTCCTGAAAAAGTGAAATAGACCCACCAAAGCAAAACTAACTTTTTCATGATTTTGACTAGACCAGTGTGATCGTTATGAGGAATAAGCCAATTAAAATCATTGATTCATTTCTAATAAGGTCCTATTTTTAGGGTTTTTCTAAAAATACAAGCCTTAAACCCTAATTTTAAAAAAAAAAACAATATCCTTCTGACAATAAACCCACAAAAATACCATGCTTCATTTGACCTAAAATTGACTTTTGACGACAATTTTATAAGATTTAGACCATTTTTTACCCAAATGCCTTATTGAGGCAAAAAATCATTTTGGGTACAACACTTTTGAAGGGTTCTTGAGGGACCCCTTTGAAAGCTCCTCCAATTTTTGACTGTTTGTTTGCTTCCCTATGTGGCTTTTTGTTTTCTAACATGTGTTGTCTATGGATTAACATGTTGCTTTGCAGGTGCACCTATGAAGATGCTTTCCATTCAGACTCTGCGGAGTCCCTCACACTGGGCTTCCTTCAGGAGAGAGTACTTGAGGGTGCCTTCTTTGTAGGTCTGAGTACCTATGAAGCGATTGCATCCTACGAGATTTGTCCATCATTGGTTTTTGGGCCTTCGGTACACTTTGTTCAAACATCCTCAGGAGAGAGTACTTGAGGGTGCCTTCTTTGTAGGTCTGAGTACCTATGAAGCGATTGCATCCTACGGGATTTGTCCACCATTGGTTTGCAGGCCTTCGGTACACTTTGTTCAAACATCCTCAGGAGAGAGTACTTGTGGAGTCATTTGCTTGCCCTGCACTTTCGAGTACGCCAGATTGTGATCTGCTTCCTCGATGGTTTAGGTATATTTTCTTGGAACTCTTTCGATATACTTTATCAAACACTCATTGACACTCATGTTCACTAAAGTGGGGGAAAAATGTATAGGTGTGAGTTTTCAACCCCTTGCGAATTCCCCTTTTACACCCTCTACCTTAGAATAATCAAATTTGACCAAGTAATTCCACATCATCATTCTAAAATCCATCCACTTGGTGCTTATTTTTAGTGTCGGTGGGGGAATATCTATCGAGGATGTGCACGCAATGCATAGATGTATGTGCGACGTGTTGTTGTCCTGACAAGATTCCTGCCTCTAGAATCTACAAAGGCATTACGTTCTCCATTGGCAACAAAATGTAACACCCCTACGCCTTCCTACCAACATTTGAATGGCTCTTTCCCTCCCATTTCATCATCAAATGACTATACTTCAATTTCAATCCATCTTCTTAGCAATTCTTAATCTTCTACACATGATTTCACTCTCACTCCACATTCTTGCAGCTTCAAGCTACTTGTTGCACTATTGGCTTCACGATTCCAACAATCATAGCATTTTTCACATCTACCACAGAAGCTACAACTTGGTGTCTTGCGAGACTTCTTTTGGTGTTTTTGCGGCCACATCGACTTTTCCACAAGTGTAGACTTGCATTCCTCTCTCATTGGCCTTGAGTGCCTTTGGTTGAGGGTGGTATTACTTTCGTACTCTTACTTTGTTGTTGGATTTGAGTAGCATAGTGCCTCTCATAGTTTTTGGTTTCATTTACATTCCAACATTATTTTCTTTATCGTATTTCCACATATCTATCTATCTGGATGTTTGTGGAGGTGGGAACACCAAAACGAGGGTTTGACTGTGGCAAGCCCTGAAACATCCCCAACATTTTTTCCTCCTTTATTGTGTGTAGATACATTTTCATGTGGATCTTGTCGGTGAATTGGACCCTTGTGAGTTAAATCTTCACCACCCTTATTCTTATCATCTTTTACATTATTTTAGTTATTTTTTCATTTATCATTTTAGTTATCATCTTTAAACCTCAACCACTAAGTTTTCAATAGGTTCCTCATACTTTTCACTTCCTTTTTCACTTTATGTCCATATGGACGCCAACGCACCTGTGAGACACCAACACATTGTGTTGTCATCCATGTTCTATCCTATTGTCCTCTGGCAAAGAATTATCTGAGGCACAGCTTGGGTTCCAAGAATCTGCTCATTTAGCCCCATTAAAACTCTCGGGTTAGTAGAGTGATAGAAGCATTGAGAGTTCTCTCCATTCTTTATCCTTGACATCTAACTCTTGTTCAACTTGAGGTAGATTAGAGTAGCCTTCCACTCTCAGCTCTCCGTGACCTGGAGCCTTGGTGTGGTCGGCCTACACACAATAAAATGTAATGGCTCCTTCCTCTATCCCAACATCAAACATAATCTCTTAAGCCAGATAGATTATTTGTAAGCATGAGTTATTGTCTTATATTCTCTTCTATAGTGGATAAAATAAGCATAGCCTATCACTTACTCATCCAACAAATTACACCACCAAGCATAGTGAAAATTTCTCCACTAGTGGATTTTCTACTATCAGTATCTCCAACCTAATTTGAATCCACAAATCCATGAATACAAATTGAATGTGTGTCCCCTATAGGATTATTATGATAGAATAATTAATACTTAGAAGTACCCCAAAAATACATGAAGACCCACTTAAAACTACATCTTGATATACTCATCTATGATTAGATATAAACTAGATAAGAACTACCATTTCTTGGGGAATGTTTGGTCTTTAGCAGACCATAGCATACATCAAACTCCCAAATGTACTAGCATAAGGTGCTCTATTCAAATCCTCCATATCACTAAGATAAACTAGACATTGCTAAATAGATAACTTTGTCCCCATTGTAATAGGAATGTGTAATGACCTATAATCTAAGATGATGAATGTCTTCAACACTAAGTGCACATACTTACTCTAGCCCAAATCCAAAAAAAATTGTTCACTTTATCTATTTTGATATATATCTCTAATATGCACTTGGATGCCTCAAAGTCCTTAATTTAAAATTATTCCAAAAATTGATACTTTAATAAATAAAACATTTCCCATAATTAAAAATATCATATCATCAACACATAATACAATAATGAGAATACAATTAGTTCCCATCTTATAGTAGATGTAATGTTCTAATGTGGATCTTAGAATTCCTTAAATTAACATAAAAGAATCAAAATTTTAGTACTACATCCTAGGAGATTTTGTAAGGCCACACAAGGATTTATTCAACTTACAAACAAAATATTCCTTGCCTTTATCAATGAGTACTATGGTTGTGCCATGTAAATATCTTCCTCCAAATCACCATGAAGAAATATTGTCTTCACATCCATCTAATCAACTTCAAGATCATACACTATAGCAATAGATAATATAAGTTGAATGGATGTCATGATCTTTGCTATTAGGGAGAAAATGTCACTATAATCTATTCCATCAACTTTAAAATAACCCTTCTCAACCAATCTTACCTTGTACTTATCAACAATACCATCAAATCATATTTTTCTCTTGATACCCATTTGCATCTAACTCGTCCATTAACCAAAGGTACTAGGTCCCATGTGTTATTTCTATTCAAAGCAACCATCTCCTCATACATTTCCACCTTCCAAGACTCTACAAAATTTGTGCCCATAGCCTCCTTTATAAGCATATGCTCATCAATGTTAATAATCAAAGAAAAAATACATCTACATTCATATGGAGTATACATGTGTAGTTGTTGACTTTTCCAAGTTAACCTCCTCAATGACTAAGGTGGATGCTCTATCTCTTATTTAGAATTATTTGAACAATCTGATCTCTCCACCTCTTCAATTATTTGTGGGCTTCTAGTTCAACCTTATTGATCTTGAGGGTTAGTTGAACCACACCTTTATTTTCATCCTTCTCTAGTTTCACTACTATGGAAGAAGACTTCACTTCTCTAAATACAACACTTATACCATACAAAAATCACTTAATGACAAGGTCCCAAAGTTTCTATCCTTTCACACCAACACCTTAACCAATGAAGATACATTTTACATCTTTGTTCTCTAATTTTAACTACTTCTCACTAGGAACATGTGCATACCCCTTGCAACCAAATAATCAAAGATGTCTTAATGAGGTATTTTTTCCTAACCACACCTTTATAGGTGTAATATCAAAATGATTTAATTTAGAAAACATGTTAACCATGTAACAAGTGGCGGAAACTAATTCAACCCAAAAAAAATATTCCAAGCTAGCCCCATTGAGCATACACCTAGCCCTATCCATCAACATCCTATTCATGATTTCTTCAACTTCATTATACTCAGAGGTGTCTAGATTTGTATTATGTAAATTTATATCCCATGATCCTTATAGAATATATGAAAATATGCTAAACAAAATTAAACATAATTATCAGTCCTACAAATCTTAATCTTCCTACTATTTTGATTCTATACAAGAGCCTTAAACACTTTAAAATGATTGAAGACTTCAAATTCACTTATGAGAAAATATACCCATGTCCTTATACTATAATAATAAATTAAGGAAATATAATATATATACATATATTTGGAAATTGAAGAAACATTAACAAGACCAAATACATTAGATTGGATTAAATTCAACACTACATAAGATTTATGAGAAATAGAGTAAAATTTCTTATTTTCTATACAAAAAATATTCATAAAAATAAAATTTGAGATTAGAATCATTTAACCCCTCAAAAAAGTTTTTATTTGTTAGGGTCCTTACACCCTTCTCACCTATGTGACTCATTCTTTGGTGTCATATTTTTTTCTCTAATAATAGCCTAGTCTCCAAAGCATGAACATCCTTAGGTACCTAGAAAGAATTTCCATCAGAGGTCGACACAACACACCTCACTTTTTGGCATTAATGGTGAAGGCAAAGATTCTATATATATCTTCACTATAGAATTGAATAACTATTGGTTTGAACTATGTATGTGTCTAACTAAAATAGAGTGTTAATTAAAACACCCTTAGCAAGAACCATAACTTCTTTGACCATGTTTCACCCTTTATACTATAAAATAATCTACACACATACATCATTTAGTTGGATTCAGTCTTCATGTGGAATTATAGATTAAAAAATTACTAAAATTGATGCTTCAGTTATTAAAGGGCTTAAGCTTGAATTAAAGATGATCTCTATATACTATGATGCAGGAGCATCTAGCGGTGTAGGGAAATCTTGCATCACCCAAAAAAAATATTTTTCCTTAATTTATTTAGTTTTTTTGAGTTCCATGATGGCACTTAAGGGATGTAAGACAGTCATGAGTCAAAAATAGCGAAAAATGGTCACTTACTATTTTTAGTAAGTTGGCCTAAATAGGTTGGTATGGACCTAAAAATTTACCCCCAAGGAGTAGAATTGGAAAACATTTTCGGTCGCAAAAGAATCATCTCAATACCCTACATGGTTTGGGAGATATTAAAGTTTTTGTCTTGGGAAATTTCTCCAATGCAGCTTCAAATTCAATTATGAAGACTTTAGACGCCCCGAAACAACTCGAAAAGTTAACGAACTAACCTATGGTGAGTTGAAGTGTTGTAGATCTCTTTGAGAGATTTCCAACGACATGCAATAATAGCAAATCAGACACCCAGATCAAAAGTTATGGCCCCGCAAAGTTGCCACTCTAAAAAGTGAATTTCATTAAAATTTATTCCTAGGCCAGAAATCAAATGGCGGGACTTTTGGCACCAAAACAAAAGGGAAAGTTGAACATTCTAGGGTGGTTATCGGGGTAAACTAAAAATGGTTAAGTGGGGGGTTGTACATTTGGCTCCATTAGTGCAAATTGTGGCTCTGAATAATATATTTTGTTTTCCAAGTTGATTTTGTTGTAATGAATCAAGCCCATGAGGCTATAGCATGTAAGTTTTGAATTTGTAATTTCATTTTCTAGAAAATAATTGAAAGGAAGTTATTTTTCTAGCTCACATCTTCTATGTTAGTATCTATTGTGGTGATTTGTGTGGGTTTCGGGAGGTGTGGCCCTCATCAAGTGGTATTAGAGCAGTAGTTTCTGAGTCTGTAATAGAGCGTCGAATGTGAGGCAGTTGCAACATGACCTGTGAGTGTGGGTTGAGTTCAATATTCCTCCAAGACTTTCCCAACATGACAAAGGTAGAGGCTGAGGTGGTGGAGGAAGAGATCCACCTAGAGATGAAATTAGAGCCCTTAAAAGGCAATTAGAAACTTGCAACAAGAGGTTCAAAGAAGAGATGTGCAACGAGAAAGAGATGACAATGAAGATGAAACAAAAGAGGAAATGGAAGAGGAAGATCCAATGGATCCTATAGAAAGAAGATTGTTGCGAGTGATCTCAAGCATTGGGAAGAGACCTAAAATGGAGGTTTCAACTTTTAGTGGAAGTCTGAATCCTGAAGAATTGATCGACTAGATCAATGACATGGAGGAATTTTTTGAGTTTGAGAAAATTGAAGATCCTCACAGAATGAGGTTTGCAAAGACAAAATTGAAAGGTCACACCAGTATCTAGTGGAAAGAGGTCTAGTTAGAAAGAGGAAGACAAGGGAAAGATAAAATTTCCAGATGAGATAGAATGGTGTCAAAATTGAAGAAACAATTTATTCTGGTTGATTAAATTGGAGCTACTCAAGAAGATGTAGAGCTTGAGGCAAGGAACAAGGATGGTGAAAGAATACATAGAAGAATTTCACAAGGTCCTGATTTGCATAGGACATTCTAAGGTGAATAAAGAGAAAGTTTCTCATTATATTAACGGGTTGAAGCCAAGCATACAGGAAGAATTGGCATTGGTAAGAATAACCACCATTGAGGATGCTTATCATTTTTCTCTAAAGATTGAAGAACGACTAAACAAGAGGTTTGAGAACAAACAACGAGGTGGAGTCCATGGAGGAAAGACTGATGCATAGTCATATGGAGGTTGAAATGAAGATCAAAAGAAGGGTGAAGGCTCCAATAGCAACTAGAAATAGAAAGGAGATACCACCGACCATCCTCGTGATCAAAATAATGGAGACCAAAGAGGAAAATGAAGATTTGGATGAGGACTGGGAAGAGGAGGCTTTCATGGAACCTGTTTCTAGTGCAAAGAAGAAGGACATAGAGCCTATGAGTGTCCTCAACATCAAGGAAGGAAAAATAGAAGATCTGAGGGTAATACACAAGTTGCACATGTAGATGAAGATGTTGAGTCTTCACATTCTAAGGATGCAGAAAGAGGAGAGGTTCTTGTCACTAGAAGAACCGTGTTGGATGAGGAGAAGGAACCAACTCAAAGGAAGAATTTATTTCGCACCAGATGTAAGTGTGAAGGTAAAGTTTGCAATGTTATTATTGATGGAGGTAGTACTAATAACCTTGATTCAAAAGTGATGGTTAGTAAGTTGCAGTTGGAGAGAAGAAGGCATCCAAATCTATATCGAATTGCTTGGTTGTAGAAGGACCATAAGGCATTGGTAAATGAACAATATCTGATAAAGTTCAAGATTGGAAATTACCACGATGAGGTATTGTGTGATATTATGCCTATGGATGTTTGTCATATGTTGCTAGGTAGACCATGGCAGTTTGATCGACAAGCAGTACATGATGGACATGCCAACACCTATAAGTTGACAAAGGATGGATTTCATCATAAGTTGAAGCCCTTGAAAGAGGCAAAGGAAAAGGTATGCAATAATGCAACAATTTGTTTGGTTGATAGAAGAAAGTTCCTAGAAGGTATGAGGCATGAGCATATGTGTTTTGCATTGATCCCTAGAGTTGATAAAGAGGACACTGATGAGGTACCTATAGAGGTTTCAGATATGTTGAATGAGTTTCAAGATATTGTTTCTAATAATGTACCTGAAGGTTTTCCTCTAGTAAGAAAGATTAGTCATTAGATGGACCTGATTCCTAGAACCAGTTTTCTGAATAAGGCAGCTCATCGTATGACTCCAGCAAGAGAGTGAAGAGTTGAACAAACAAGTACAAGAGTTGTTGAAAAGGGATTGATCAAAGAGATTTTGAGTCCATGTGCAGTACTTGCAGTACTGGCATCAAATAAGGATGGGGAGTGATGAATGTGTACAGATTCTAGAGCCATCAACAAGATCGCTATCAAGTATAGATTTCCCTTACCGAGAATGGATGACATTATGGATTGTTTGAGTAGAGCTGAGAAATTCACGAAGATAGATTTGAAGAGTGGATATCACCAAATCCGGATTTGAGAAGGAAATGAATGGAAGATAGCCTTCAAAACCAAGGAGGGCTTGTACGAGTGGTTGGTCATGCCTTTTGGGCTAACCAATGCACTAAGTACATTTATGTGGCTTATGAATGAGGTATTGAAACAATTTTTAGGAAAATTTGTTATTGTTTATTTGGATGATAATTCAAATTTTAGTAAGACATTGGAGGAGCACTTGATGCATATCCGAAGAGTTTTTGAGAAGCTAAGGGAGGAGAAGTTGTTGATTAATTTGAAGAAATGTAGTTTTGTGAAGAGAGAGTTGGTGTATATGGGATTTGTTGTCTCAACATAGAGTCTTAAAATGGATCTAGAGAAGTTGAGAGCTATCATTGAATGGCCTACCCCGAGGAATGTTATAGAGGTAAGATCATTTCATGGTCTAGTAAGTTTTTACACAAAGTTTATTAAGAATTCAATAGTATTTTTCCACCTCTAACTGAAGTGATGAGAGGGGATAGAAAAGAGTTTAAGTGGACTACAGGAGCAGCCAAAATTTTTGATATGTTGAAGAAGAAAGTTACAAAGCAACCTATTTTGGCACTTCCAGATTTCAATAAGGTCTTTCAGGTAGATTGTGATGCTATTGGCACTGCCATAGGAGTTGTTTTGAGTCAAGAAGGTAAGCCTATTGCCTATTTTAGCAAGAAGTTAAATGATGCTAAGAAGAAATATTTTGTCTATGATTAGTATTTTTATGCTATAGTTTAGGCTTTGAAGAAATGGAGACACTATTTGTTTCCAAAAGAATTTGTTTTATATACTGATCACCAGGCTTTGCAGTATCTCAATAGTCAAAGAAAATTAAATCAAAGGCACTTAAAATGGGTTGAGTTTTTGTAGAGTTATACTTTTTTTTTGAAGCACAAGAGTGGAAGGTCAAACAGAGTTGCAGATGCCTTAAGTAGAAGGAAAAAATTATTGATAGAGATGAATATATAGGTTTTTGGGTTCAATGAACTCAAAAGTTTGTATCCTGAAGATCTAGACTTTACAGAAGCTTGGAAGGCTTGTTTGGAACCTATTACTTTGGATAGGACAAGATGGTTGGATTTCTTAATCCAAGATGGGATTTTGTTTAGAGGAAGCCAATTGTGCATTCCAAGGAGTTCTATGAGAGAGAATCTAATCAAGGAGAAGCATAGTGGAGGATTGGCTGGACATTTCGATCGAGATAAGACCATTGCTCTTGTCAATGAGAATTATTATTGGCCACAGTTATAACAAGATGTGAAGAAGCTTGTACAAAGTTGCAGAGTATGTCAGATGGCGAAAGGAACAAGTCAAAATATTGGATTGTATCGGCCATTACCTATCCCTGAGAGGCCATAGGAGGATATTAGCATGGATTTTTTTCTTGGCTTTCCAAGGACACAGAGAGGGAATGATTCCATATTTGTGGTGGTGGATATTTTTTTAAAGATGGGCACATTTTATTTCGTTTCATAAGACTAGTGATGTTGTTCATGTTGCAAAATTATTTTTTAGAGAGGTGGTGAGAGTACATGGTCTACCAAAGAGTATAGTTTCAGACATAGATACCAAATTTGTTGGTTATTTCTAGAGGAAATTATGGAAGAAGTTGAAGACAAATTTGAAGTTCAGTTCTACACACCATCCATAGACTAATGGAAAAACGAAGGTGGTGAATAGGAGTTTGGGTAACCTACTAAGATGCTTAGTAGGAGATAAGCCCAAGGGATGAGATTTGATTATACCACAAGCGTAATTTTCTTAAAATAATTATGTATGGGAGTAGTCCAAGAACTCCTTCTGAACTGAGAAAAATAGATAAGGGGGAGAAGAGTAGTGCTGAGGTTGAAAATTTTGTTGAGCACCTGAAGAATTTGCATGAAGAAGTGAACAAACATATCAATAAGATGAATTCACAATATAAGGCCAAGGCAGATCAGATAAGGAGGCATAAGGAGTTCTAGGTAGGAGATGAAGGCATGGTTCATTTGCGAAAGGAGAGGTTTCCAGTTGGTACATACAACAAGTTAAAGATGAAGAAGTTTGGACCATGCAAGATCCTGAAGAAGCATGATTCAGGAAAAGCATATGAGGTAGAGTTGCTTGATGAAATTCATATTTCACTTTTGTTTAACATTTTAGATTTAACATAATATCATGAAGGGGGAATTAATGAAGAAACAATAAAAGCACAGTGGAATATTTTAGCACCTACTTTGGAAAAGGAGATAGAAGAAATTATGGATAGTCGTGTGGGTAGAAGCATAAGAAATAGACAATATGCAAAGTACTTGGTGAAGTGGAGAGGAAGGCCTATTGAAGATTCATCATGGTTATCTGAGGAAGAGGTTAACTATCTTGGTTTTCCTCTAACTCCTGAGAATTGACAGGGTCACTTTCAAATTACCTTGGGTGTTTGATGCAGGAGCATCCAACAGTGTAGGGAAATCTTGCATCACCAAAAAAAAATGTTTTTTCCTTAATTTTTTTAGTTGTTTTAAGTTCCATGATGGCACTTAAGGGATGTAAGATAGTCAAGAGTCAAAAATAGTGAAAAAATTTCACTTACTATTTTTAGTAAGTTGGCCTAAATAGGCTTGTATGAATTGAAAATATAGCATTTAAACAAAGAAGAGGAGGGAAAAGAAGCTTCTCGAGTTGTTACAAGGAATCTCAAGCCGTTACCACTGATAAAAGTAGCTAACAATGGCAAGGCACTTGAAAATAATCATTTGAATGCCAAAATGTCACAAGATGCTAGTGTGACATGTGAACATCCACATGGTGTGCTAGTGTCCAAACAAATCACGCTACAAAATGATAGGCACGAGAAAAGCACAAGGTCTAATGCAAAGCTGACGCGTGAAGGGTAGTTGATGGAAAGGGGTCCTAAGCATCCTGAGAGGGGAAAAGGCTGATGTAAGGGCTAAAACGAGTCTACACAAGTGCTAAGGGAGTGGACACTAAAGTGGATACAAGAATGTATGTGAAATTACAAGGGGTGCAATTTTATGACATTACATTTTTCCCCCACTTTAGCGAGCATATGAATCTACACTAATATGCACGCTAAAGGAAATATAACAAACATAAATAACATCATGATACCAAAAGGATACTATAGAGGAAGCATATAACCCTTCAAACTAAGGAAACATGCCCCTAGGTCGAAGACCTACCAAAAAAACACATAAGACAAGAAAGACCTGCACAAGACAACAATGTTAGAACATAAAAATTCATTACATCACAAGGTTAGAACATATACATGGATAACACATACAAAAAGACACATAAAAAAATAACAAGACTTAAGTCAACAAAGTGAAAGAGACCTCGATGTAAAAGGTTGTCTCAACACCATGTGTTGTCCCCAATTTAAGAAATAATATATAGAATAATTCTTAAACAAAGAGAAGAATGTGAGGATCGATTGCTTCAAGAGAAGAATGCATACAAAAGACAAGGAAGAAACCAATGTTGAAGAAATAAAGAATTATATACCAAGGATGAAGAAGATGCAAGTCTTCAATCCAACATACACAATTGAGAAGAGATGAGAGAGATGGCTCCACAAGTACTCGGTCCTATGGATATTTGAACAAAAGAGCTATAGGTGCTCGGTCCTACAGAAGATGAACAAAAGCTTTGCATGTGCTTAGTCCTGTAGAAATAAAGTGCTTTATAGGTTTTTAGTCCTACAAAGGAGGTGTCATAGGTTCTCAGTCTTGGGGGGCCAAATGTGAAAGGCTCTGTAGAGTCTGATTGGTCCTCATAGGTGCTCGGTCCTATAAGGAAAGCTTGATGCAAAAGATCTCTACAGGTTCTCAATCCTACAAAGAAAGATAGATCAGAAAAGCTTGTGGCTACTGCAAGTTGCATTAAAGGAAAACCATAGAAAAGATAGGTCTAGTCGGTCTACCCTCAAGCTAGACACCAATATATAAGATAGATCTAGTTAGGCTACCCCCAAGCTAGACACGAATGAATTCATTTGAAGGAGAACCTTTCAAAGGGGGGTCCTTTGACAAGGAATCCTTCAAGACACAAAGGTTCCCATTAAAAGGGATGCTCCAATTGAAAGATAGAGAGAAGAGAGGGGGGTACTTAAGAAGGATGCACATCTCTAGAACATGTTATCACTGCCCCCAGCATAAAAGGGAGGAGAACCATGCAAGATACTATAGAAGGGAGGTGTGAGAACCTCATGAGAAGATGCTTAGAATGGATAGGATAGAGGTAGACCTCAATATCATTTTTCATTTTAAGAAGAGGTAGGTGCATCAACAAATGGAAGAGTGGTGATACTAGAATCACAAAGTTGTATTTTTTCCTTCAAGGCCTTTCATTCACTAGTGGAATAACTAGGCATTCGATGGTATGCACAGAAAGAATGTTTTGATTTATCATGCTTATGAAACTTCTTATGTGTAGGAGGAGGAAGAGTAATTAAGTGTGCTTTAAGGAGCCTCAACAAAATACACTCTTTCTTAGATAAAGAATGAGGATCAAGAAGCAAACCTTTCTCTTGTGGAGAAGAGTTTGACTACTCAAAAGAAGACATGAAGATAGCAGATAAAGGAGGATGAATCAATTCAATAGAATGAGGTTGAGTATAAATCATGTCATTCAACCATGGTTCTCGTTTAGTTTGTTCATTTGAGCAACCAAGCCCCAAATTATGCTTGTGAGGTGTACATTCTATAGGGACTTGAATTTATTGTTCATTACACCCATAAACTTTACACCCATAACCATATCTAGAGGCAAGTTTGTATCCAAGGCCGTAGCATGTCTACAAATCTTGAGAAGGTGGATTTGCATAGAGAACATTATTTCAGTAATAGGGATCATACTCCTCTACGGGATCACCACAAGCATTCTTGACAGGACTACCAATATTAGCCTCTTTAATAGAGGTGTGATCATCTTCCTCATAAGGGGGGGATCAACATTAAGAACATTAAAATTTGTGTTCACATTATCCTGTGATGCAAAAGAATAATCATCTTTGATAGCATGTTTGATTGATGTTATCCGAAGGTCTAAGTGGATCGTGTTGACTTAATATTCTCCAATGAAGGATTTTGTAAAGTGTAGAGAACCCCAATCATCACCGAGACATGCATTCTCTTGAGAATAGGTAGAAGGAGCAAACTTAGGATTTCTTGCTTTAAAATGATCTTCTTCAGGGACATCTGCCTCAAGTGTATCCTTTGTAATAGATACCGCTGGAGTAGACATCAACACATTGGAAGACACTGAAGGGATAAGAGTAGGCACAACCAAATATTGACCAGCTGTTGCCATCTCACATAAGTGTATAACACTATGGTCAGTCCTAATTGTGACTACTTGATTGTTGTGAATGAACTTAATAGACTTATACAAGGTAGATGGGACTGCGCACATAGCGTGAATCCACAGTCTACCGAGAAGAAGATTATATGGTAATTTTTATGACATAACATATACAAGGGTGGGTACATGCAAGGGCTAAAATGAGCCTACAAAAGTGCTAAGGGAGTGGACACCAAAGTGGATACAAGAATGTATGTGAAATTGCAAGGGATGCAATTTTATGACATTACATATGCAAACAGGAGTTTATAAAGCCCATGCGCAACCCAAAAGAGAGCTTTGACTTGGTAAAATATCACGAGATATGCTTGTTTAAACCATGACTTGGGAAAAAGTACAAACTAGTTGTGAATTAGACTCCATACATGCTATGTTGGAGATTTTTATTGAGATAATGAACATAAAATCATAGGTTGAAATAATCAACTAGGTTGTGGCATTTGATAGAGACATTTGAGTGATTTCAAGAGATAATTCTGCAACTATTTTGACCAGCAAAGTCCACAGCTGGAAAAGAGAAAAGAGGTGGCATGGAACTTAGATTACTTTTAGCTAAAAACTACTTTCCATTTCTATATAAATAGAGAGCAATAGCTTAGTGTTCAAGGTTGTTCATTCTTGAGTGAATTCATGTTGTTAATTTGTATTTTTTTGGGAGATTTTGAGAGTAGTTTATTTTGTGAGTTGAGAGCAATTTATTTTGTGAGTTGAGAGTAGTTTATTTTGTGAGTTAAGAGTAGTTTATTTTATGAGTTTTGAGAGCATAAAATACTTGTTTTAGAGTGGGGATAGGCTGAGTTTGGAGGAGGCAGCAAGCTGAGCCATTTGCATTGATAAAGGAGTTGCAAGAGATTTTCTTGGAGCTATACTAGGCATGCTTTAGAAATTGTTAACTCTTTCTCTTTCTAATTCTGAAACTATGTTTTATTATTGTTTGTTCAAGTGTTTGAAACTATGTTTTATTATTGTTTGTTCAAGTGTTTGCAAAATCATTGTTTTCTTATTATAGCTATTGAATAGTGTTTATGCATTTAACTAGATTATATACAATTCGGCTTAAGGAATCTTAATAGCATGATATGTAGCCACCTTGATTTTAATGTTTGATTGACATAGTAAAGTGAAGATAAATATAAGGTATTATGATAATATCTATAATACTGTACATGGTATATGTATTGCTTGAATAAGTTATGTTGATTTGAAATGAAAAGGATTGATATCATGATAGAAGTAATTATGTCATCATTATTTAGGGTATGATTCTATGAATACCTATGTTGGTAGTTTAACTATGAGTGGAGAACTTACGGACTCGGTTGTTCACATTCCCTAAAAAGTAGAATAATTTATTTCCCTGGGTTGGGATAAACCAGAGGTAAGGTTAAACCTATTTGGTCAGTTAGATCAATTTAAGTGTGTTATCACTTTTGGAATGAAATATTGTTTATATTATTTAAATCTTGAGGTCAAAACCAAGACAAGAGTTTTCACAAGTCAATAGAGTTTCCAAGTCGAGTAAGGGGGTGGGTGAACATATGACACCACTTCATAGAAAGTGGATTTGATATATGTATCAAAACTTTTGCCAAAGTAAGTGTAGAAGTCATTTCATACATTTTTTTGGTTCACTTTGAGCCAGGATTGCATAGCTAGTTGGGAGTGTCATGCATAGTTGGCGGGTATCCATAGTGTATGATAGTACTTAGTTATGTAGGACACAACACCATACTCAGGTAGGAATTTCTAGAGGGTTTCCATACCAAACTCTTCATTGAAAGGTAGGGCCATCTATCAGTTAGGAGATGTGTGGAGGACTGCTTAAGTCTGTGGTTAGAGGTAAAACACTTGGGTAATGCTCTCCCTCTTGCAGTTGGTAGACGAGGCCTGTGAAATAGAAGAAGATGAAGAAGTGTGTTCCAGATGTGGACATGTTGACCATTATACTCTTGAATCTACTTGTAAATTGTATTTGAAAGATGAGTTCATTACTTGGGATTATGTCATGTTATATCATTTATGCAATGTAATGAGAAATGGTTTATTTCCAATGTGAAAATGTCTTATTGAAAAGGAAAACTTGTATTTCCATGTCTTAGAAAACTTGAACTATTCACATTCTAAGTTAAAACTTAGGTGAAAATAATAGGGTAAACTTTGGGTATGTTATATGTGGTATCATAGCTACCAGGTTAAGCACTTAGACCTATGAGCTCATTATGCTAGTATTTTTATCCAACATTACTAACTTAGCTAATGTTTGGACTTCTTATGCCAAGATGGTGTGAGTCAAGATGATTTCCAGGAAATCAGTTATTGGCAATGAGCATTACCGGAAAGCCAAGAAAGAAAGAGAGGCCATAGTTAAAACTATAGAAGGAACCAATTTCAGTGGGGAGATATGGCTTGGAGATACCGAGACTCTTAGTAGTGCTTTTTCACACATCAAATTAGAGAGAAAGAAAATGTGGGAAGCAAACAAGTTCATACCTCTTGTTTCACTAGCCAAGTTTGACTCTTTACTACTCTCAAGGGATATTCCCATGGAGTAGAGTGTTAGTCCGCCTTTGATTATAAGGGACCCTCACATACCCTTGTCTCCTAAACTTATAATGATTGTATCTGATAGTGATTTAGAGGGTTATGTTCCCTGCAACTATGTTTCTAAAAGTGAATCTGAGGGATATAATCCCCTCGACTATTATGAATAGTCATCTTATGTAATCTATGTAGTAAAGGGTGATTGAAATCCTTATTATTAATAAAAGAAAAAGAAATTGGAAAAAAAATTGTACACAAGTTCTCTTGTTTGCTTTACTTAATGTGAAATATTGAATGTTGAAATGCTAAAAGTTGTTAAACAAACCTTTATAGGAGCTAATTGTAAATGAAACATCCAAGTGGGATACTATTTGTAAGAATGGTTCAAACAAAAACTAACCTTGGGGGTAGTAATGAAGTGGATCAACCCACAAGGAACTCCAAATCCAAACTGGACCAAATAATAACTATGTTGAATGAAGCATGAGACAAGATTGGCCACCTCGAGTAGGAGGTTAGGGGAATGGGGAGACCAGAGCAAGAGGTCCCGAACGAAGGAGAAGGAGAAAACTCCAATGATCATACTACCCTTAGTGATCATGGGAGTGATGAATCTCAATCAATATTTGATAGGAGTAAAAGAAATCGGCTTGCTTGAGAATTGTCACGAGACATGAGAAAAATCACTCCTCCTAAGTTCGAAGGAGCTACAAGTGGGGATGCAGCTGAAGCATGGCTCACTGAGATGGAAAAATACTTCGAAATAAGAAATTATTCTGAAGTGATCAAGGCCATTTGAGGAGCTTTGAACACCTAGTGAAGCATCCACTTGGTGGATGAACAAGAAGATGGATCTTGGTCTTAACTAATTAAATCTAACTTGGGACAAGTTTATGGTAATATTTCATCAGTGGTGGCTTCCTCAATTATCTTGATCAAAAGTTGATGAAATTCCAAAATCTAAGACAAGGAGAGTCCACAGTGAATGAATACTAAGAGAAAATCACTCACCTTCTTAAGTATGTACCTTAGTACCAAAAGGACAAGCAGTTTCATATCAGGAAATTTATAATGGGTCTCAATGCCCAAATTAGAGGTGAAGTAGATGTACATGGTCCTACCACCATGAACCAAGTATACGAAAAAGCCATCAAGTAGGAGCAAAATTTGAAGTCTATTTTTGCATATCGAGAGAAGAGACAAAACCCTCTTAGATGACCATGTGGTTTCACTTTGGAATCACTATTATGCTGAAAATTATAGATTGAGTTTTATATTTAGTGGGTATTTGGTGTGGTTTTCAATTTTTTTGGGTTTGTTGATATTTTTGAGGTTTTGTGTGGATTCAATATTCAGTGTGATTTATATATTACAAAAAATAAAAAATAGTTTGGTGTGTGAATCCAAATTTATGTGTAGTAGTTTGTGTTGTGTGAATTAAATCATTGAAGTGGTTGTGTGCTATTGTGGGAAGTGTTATACCTATCTACTTAGGAATGTTTGATCGTTTATTATTATTTAAAGTGTTGTAGGAATTCGAAAATATAGTAGTATAGTCTACTAGACAACTATATGATCATTGATAGTTTGAAAGTGGTCTAAGAGGATAAAGGTTACAATTTTTTATTATTTTAGTGTAAGACCAACTTATAGAAAAATTAGTATCAATAGTTTGGGTTGGAAATAATAGTGGTTTATTAGTTGATTGATTTAGTTACATCACTTGTTCATCTCTCCAACTTCTTTTTGAGTAATTATTTTATAATTTTCAATTTCACGCCAATTGTTTGACGAAATGCTCATTTTTAGAATAATGAAGAAATGCATTTGAAATTGATTAAGATATGATTGTAAATGGAAATAATTTCTTATTGTAGTAATTTGAAAGATATACCACCATGTTCTTTCTTTTTTGAATGTTTTCATCGTATTAGATCCTTGAATGAAAATACAATTGTCCCATTTTATTTTCTAATATTCTCCACCTCGTATGGTGTGAATTGGAATCAAGTGAGTTAATTTTCCATTTTAGCATTAATGCAACTTTGTTTGCACTTATTATCAACCAATTTTGTTAGAGTGATTCTATGATTATTTTAAATTGTAAGTTGTTTAGCTTGCAACCAACACTTTTCAATAAAATTTTCTTTGTCCTCGTTCTTATTCTGTATGCTCTCATCTTGCCCATTTTGGGATTTGGGTGTTAAGAAAGAGTATAATTGAGTTGATTACAAAAAAATATTGGGATTTGAGCTAATGCCCTATGGGGGTTATTATATACTATATACTCAAAATCAAGTCCCCACTATTGTTAATACCAAGTAAACTAAAGTGTTGATTAA
>VDFB02132575.1:69424-132388 GCA_007258455.2 Sequoia sempervirens
TTTTCCTCTTTCAAAAACAATGGCAAGAAAAAACACTCTTCTAGCAAAAGGTGCCCAAGAATTCAAGCCACCAAAAGTCACTTTCAGGGTTTGCAACCTCCAATAAGATCTCTTCAGAGCTAATCCAATTCCATAGTGAATCTATCAGCCAAACCACAGGATCAATCAGATGACCAAAATTCAAGATCAAACAGAGGCAGTTCATCACATAAAAAGATGAAAATCTTCAAAAAAATTCTAACTCCCAAGATTTGGATGCCTAAAAGTCAAAGTGGGCCCATGTTGACTTGAGTTACAATTTTTGAAGACTTTCCCATGTCTACGTGTCCCAAAATTTGGGAAAACTTACAGTTAACAATCAATCATGCAAGTTGACTCCTCAATTAGGGTTTTGAATGCCCTAATGGATGCTTCCACCTCCAAATTGATATTTATCAAGCATCTAGGAATCTTTTCTTCATTATTCTTTACAGGTTGAAGAGCAAACACATATTTTTCTTCACAAACGACATTTGAAGGATCAAATAGAGGCCATTTTTAGTGTTCTTCGTATTTCTAGGTTCAGGTTGCACAAAATGACGTTTTTCCAGAAATCATATCTCTAGGCATCAACATTCAAAGACATTAATTCATAACTTTCAACTTTAAGCATTCTGGGTTCACTTATTTTTCAATCTTTTTGAAGATTGAAAAGTTTTCCCTCGATTTCTTCTACTTTTGTCTTAGGATTTCTTGTATGTTCAAGAAAACTCCATTTTTTCATAGATTTGACCTTCTGGGTTCATTCAGTACTAAATTGGCCACAAAACTCAAGTGCCAGAATTTTTTGGAAAAAGTGCCCCGCTGCCCCCATTTTTTAGGGTTTTTACAAAAAGTCATATTTTTTTAGAAATTGACATTCTGGGTTTGCTTAGCATAGAGGTGCCTACAAAACCCATGTGCCATAATTTTTGGGAAAAAATAGATTCTATAGCTTCTACCTCTGAGGGGTTGTTGCATGTCTAAGAAAAGTCTCCATCTTTTCAAAAATATGACATTCTGAGTCCATTCAAAAAGATATTCTCAACAAAACCCACGTCTCAAATTTTTTCGTAAAAATTACCCCTTGAGGAAGCTATTTTTAGCCTCTACAACAAAAGTTGTTCAAAAAGTGTCGTGTGCCTAGTCATTCTTCCATATTTTCAGTATGCAGTTCTCTCAAGTTGAATTCAAGACCAAATTGGTCTTGCTTCATGATTTCCTAAAGACAGTTGAAATTGATTTACATTGAGCACATCCGAGGGTCGATTTGGACAAATCGATAGGCGTAGACACTCAAAGTCCACAGATTCCATATAGTTTCATACCTCGTATATCTAATAGCCTTTCAAGGCTAGTTTAGAGTGTTGAATACCATTGGAACTCTAGGTGTGCAAGGAGTTCATGAGCATTTCTCATAGCTAGAGTGTTCATAGTAAAACTTCGTGGTTTCATCATGCAACACTCTTCCATTGAGAAAACTCAAGAAAAGCGTCAGAAGTATAAAAGCTACAGAAGAAACAAAGGTCATCACTCTAGTTATAGAGCCATCAAAGTTACCAATCATTGAACTTCCAGTTGAAGTGTGCAGATATTTTCAGGATTGATCAAGTTGTTGAAAAGTGGTAAACTAACAATTTAGGCATGTGATGATCTCTAGATGATGAGGCGATTAACAACTTCTTGGAGGATATGGTTGATCAAGATGAAAATCAATGAACTACCAATTAGGATGTCTTACCTTTTCTAAAGATAGCATTTGACACAATAGTTAAACTTGATGCCTTTTCCAAGTTAACTTGTTGTCCCACCTTTTATGCATGTCTATTTTTGGAGACACCTTTGTATAGTGGAGTTATATTTAGTTTTAGAATCAGTTAATTGAAGTAGTCTTTCCAGTTAACTGTTAAGTTACCTTTGTTTAGACACAGGAATAAATCTTGCAGATTGGCAAGAACTATTTATTAACTCAAGGAGATTTTAGGGTTCCCTACTCCTTTGAGTGTTTATAAATAAGAGCAACCTTGCTCATTGTATTTTAACCATACTTGTGATAACAAAACACTGAGCTATTTTTGTTATCTTTCTTGTTGTTCATGTACTTGGATACAATCTTTGTGCAGTGTTATTTGGTTGATCGTATGTTGTATGATTGTCCTCTTTCATACCATTTTTTGTCCCAAATGTGTAATCTTTGATTAAGTTGAGGAAATAAATGAAAAGTACATTGAGTCTTTGATCTAAAATCTCAAGATATTTCAAATATTGTTGTTTCTATAATCTTTGTTTCGATCTACACCTCGAAAGAGCAATGAGCCTTCAAGGGAATTTAGAGATTAAGTTTATCATTTGATGTTGTTTCTTATAATCTTTATTTCAACCTACACCTCAAAAGAGCAATGAGCCTTCAAGGGAATCCTGAGATCTAGTTTATCGTTTGATTTCCTATTTTTTAATAATCCTCATTTTAGTCTACACCTCAAAAGAACAATGAGCCTTCAAGGGAATCTTGATATCTAGTTTATTGTTTGATGTTTTACTTACATAAACTCTATTTCAATGTATATCTAAAAGAGAAATCAGCCTTTAGATGCATTCTGAAAACTGGTTTGTCTAAGTTACCCAAATCATTCCCCGTTACTTCTAAATCCTCTTTCTTTGAATTTACTCGAGGAGATAGAAGCATTATAAATTTAGGCCTAGCTGTAGTTGAGATTACGAAACCAGAGAAAACCTCAGCTACAACACATAGAGTTTTATAAACCTTGTGCTCTCAACTGAGATAAAAAGATAGGAACTTAGTTTACTTTACTTTTTATGCATAATCAACAAAAGAGGGAGCTTCCCATCCTAATTTGAAGAGTAGTTTATCTGTGCATAGCTTTCCATTTCCAATACGCACTCCAAAGGTGTGAATTGAAACACCAACAAAAAGAAAGGGGGTCCACTCAAGGGAAACTTTGTTTGAAAGTGCAAGAGTATTTTTCACAAATCAATTCATCATCAAGGAATCCTTTTGAAAGATTTTCACTTCATCAAGGAATTCGAAAGAAAAATTTCCCCTTGCAAGGGGAAGTTCAGAACTTTTCTCACAAGAGAAGGTGCTGCCTCCATTGAGGAAAGTTTTTTAAATTCTTTCTTTATGAACCAATGATGAAGGAAAAATATTTCACTAGGGGTCCTTGTTGAGGAATGCGATTTTTGAAAAAATATTTTGAAAAGATTTTGAAGAAAAGATTCATTCGCCATCGAATGCATTTTCTGAAAATTGAAGTGATATGATAGCCCCCCTTAGGATGGTGCATGCCGAACACAAAGGCACATGACATCCTAAGGAGAGAAAAGCAATGAAAAAGTGATGTTGAGGCCCATGGAATATAACAATATGTAACCATGGTAATGTTGTTGCACACGCGAGGGACAACACATGAGCACCACAACATCATGAAATAAGAAAGATAAGTGTAAAGAAAGAAGAGATAATAACATCATGAACAAGGGACATGGGCGATCTAATATTTTGGGGTCATAGCTGCTCATGAATATAGATAAATAGATATAATAGTATATAAATGATCTGTCATCAACCCCCTACTATATCGGACCATATAAAGAAGACACATGAAAACAAAATAAAAAATAAAAAGTTGGGTCAACATGGAAGGGAGGCCTAAATACCCCAACACTTTTCATCGTCCCCAATTGTCAAAAATTAATACACTACAAAGGAAGAATGATGTAACAAATAGAATAATTTTTACGACACATAAACACTCCTATATCCAAGCACCTACAATGGTGACAAGGGTCATCTAGGAACATGTAAAACAAGCATGGAGGAACACAATATACACACACACACAATCTAATATATAGATAAAGAAGAGGCGCCCCCTAGTCCTCATCAACCAAGAGGTCATCGTTCTCCCAACTAGATCACTATATAGGGAGGGTAGACGAGCCTGCAAGAGTAGAATATCAAGGGGGAACTCTCCAACTCTCCTGCAACAAGAGCTAAGGAAGAAGGCCCCTCGAGGTCCTCTCCACTCAGTTCTTTTGGAGTGAACATCAACGAACTCGTGAAAATTTCTGATAGGGCTGGGACCTCATCCATGGAGTTGAACATGCACTTCATAGGAGTGCCATGCATTAACTGAATAGGCGAGGGAGGCGGTGCTCAAGATCCATTGCTAAGCTCACCGAAAGACTCAAGAGCAGTGATGAACTATGGGGATGTTGGGGCTTCCTCTATCATTAGGACGACACAAGCCAACACAAAACCACCCTCTGAAGAAGGCAAGTCGTTATTTTGACCCCATTGCTAGCAGGGTCTTCCTCCATCTTCAGCTTCATCGGGGGATTCAAGATCCCCACAAATGAGGCAGAGGGCATAGAGGAAGAGGAGAAAACTAAAGTGGACACCACAAAGGTGTTCGACATGTCCACGGGTTTTGAAAATGGTGGGATATCTGGAAGGGACATCAGAAGGGGTGACTCAACTGAAGGAGTGATAAACACCTGCACCCTCTTTGGGTGAGGATCGTTCATGCTCGTGGTAGGAGCTGTAAGCAAGACTGAAGTTGAAGGAACTAAAGTAGAGAGGATAGAAGAGGAGGGCATGACAAAAGATGTCAAAGTAGAAGTTGTTGACTCCTCTTCCTTCTTCTACAAGGTAGCTTGCTCAGTGGCCAGATCCTTCCTCTGATGCTTGCGCTCACATGCAAGGCATTTCCTACAACTCTAGGAGCTAGAGGCTGTAGCCTGATATGGGACAAAAGACTCCTATTCAACCATCAGAGTATCAATCACAACCATTTCTAATGGAGGGAGGGACTCCTAGACGGGAACAAGAGGGAGCGATGGAGAGGATGATGGAACAAAAATGAGGGGAGCAGAATCCAACGCCTCAGCGATGGGCCTCTTCCCATTCACTCCCTTGGAGGCAAGAGCAGTAGGAGGCCGTAGATGCTGAGACATATAGGATGCTCCATGGGGCCCTTCCCCTTACCATACACAATGGGTTGAGGTCTTGTGGGTAATATAGGAAGGTTGGATACCGACACTTGGCCTTTTGCCAAGCAGGTACAATCAAACTCCTTATGCCAAAGCCAAGAGTAGTAACCCAAAGTTCCTCTATAGGGAGGGAGACAGAGGGAGGGCCCTGAGCATGGGTAGGCTTCCCCTACCCCTTTTGAGAGGAAGAGGAAGCTTGCTACTATGCTATAGGGTGAGTTGTTTTTAGTTGTACCTTGCCCCCGATTTTGTACTTTATGTAATTCCAATAAATTAGGTCCATTCTAGGAGGAAGTGGACCAACCGAGGTGGGCCAAAAATGATCCAAGGAGTAACCCCCATGCGCAATCAACAGTTTATAATTGGTGTCATGGACTACATGCACCAAATCCTCATGGGAAAACTTCATACACTTATGAACTACTGAGGGAACTATATTCATAGCGACCAGCTAGGGGATACCTAGTTTCACCCTGAAGAGCTCAGACCTAGGGATAATGTCAAAGAGTGAATTTATGGTTGTAGGCCCTGGTGGCACTCTCAAATTTTTCAAATTTGAGATGCCCATATTGAAAATTTTGCCTGTACACTCCCAGAAGTGCACCTGAGAGATCTGCTTAAGTGACCTACTTTGGAGGGTCATAATTTGGAGCCTGTTGATTTTCAAGACAAAAGGATTGTTTCTCTCCATTATCCCTACATTCATGTGCTCCCTGGTCCAGTTTCAAAGCCTCATGATCTGATTTGCTATTTTTTCGAGATCAAAAGCAAATGCAGTTTGCTTTGTTCTCACATTTGCATTTTCACAACTTTTCAAGGTGGTCAACTTTGACCCCTAATATCTCGTAAAGAATAATGATTGAAGGGAAGCCCTCTTGCATATAAATTCAATGTACCTAAATGAGCTTGTGTTTCCATTGACACCCCCCTTGAAGTTGTTTTGGTATTTTTTCAAAGTGGTGACTTTGAGAGCCTGATTGGTTCTGAGCATGGAAAAGTTGCAGAAATGTCTAAATGAGCAACTTTTTTTATTAATATCTTTCACCTCGAGATCCCTTTTGCCGAGCCGTTTGTTGCAATGCATTCTTGGGCCAAATGTCTACATGCTTGTTCTGGAAAGTGTCAAATTTTGCAAATCTAAGGGAAACCCATTTCTTGTTTTGGTTTGTAACATCTACAGTTCCATTTTCATAAAAAATAGAGGTCATTTGATGCATTATTTTAATGCATTTCAGGTGTGGTAAACACGTCCCGGGGGCCAGTTTAGAAAGGAGGTACCTGAATTTTAAGGGATGGGAAAATTTTGAGGAAATTGGTTTTCTCTAAATAATTGATTATGATCACACACAAAAATTCACGGCTCCAGGTGTCCCAGTTTGCGCTCAGTGAATTTCCTCCAAATGGCCCGTAGGCGTAGTTAGAAGTCACAATTTTTTCTAAAGTTCAAATGTTAATATTTAAAATATTTTGAATATTTTAAATATTGTGCAAATATAAAATGCATTTCAAATGTTTTGGAGGACAAGCAAGTTTAATTCTTGCTTCTGATTGGTCCAGACACGGCTTTCACGACTTTGTGTACGGAAAAACTCATCGCCCATTGCCATTTTTGGATAAAAATGGAGGAAGAAATCTATGATACAACATTTCAAACAATAAATTCTGATATGAAAGGTTTATTTAATGCTTTCCTCGATTTTAGCAAACTTTTGGCTACACACAAAGCTCAAATCACCTCTCGCAGGATGATCTCTCCTTTTCAATCAACAACTCGCGATGAGCGATGAACTTGCTTCCATCACCCATCGTCGGTTGTATTTCCCTCCTCCCATGCTTACCAGGGATGCCCGATAGCAAAGCCTGTGCGCCCCTCATCACCCATCGCGAGTCTCCATTGCCTTTTTTCCCTGTAACGTGCGATGGGCGATGCCGGGTAAAAGCTTGCCAAGAAAGGTTTGGTGGGTCCCGTGATGGAATGAAGGGCATGGAAAAGATTTGTATAAGTCTGATAAAATATTTGAACAATTAAAAATTGCATTAAAACTGGGCGGTAAAAGTCTTGGTTTTCCCAAGAAAATATTTCAAAGGCCAAAGCATTTAAATTTTAATGCTAAATATTGCTCGATAAATTTCAACTTTGGCTGTATATGCTCCTCATCGCTCATCGCGAGTTGATTTCTCCAAGTTTCCCATTAAAGTGCGATGAGCGATGTGTGGAGGGAGAAGCCTAGTGGGCTCGATAAATTTGAAAAAAACAAACATTTGAACATAAAACAATGCCCGATGAAATATTAAAATAAGACCTTTGCTCATATTTAAAAGTCAAAAATTTATATTGTGCTGGGCGAAAATGTAAAAGGGTGAATAAATTAAAGGCATGGGAATTGAAATATTAATATTGTGCTAGGGTAATATTGCTAGGAATTGAAGATGAATTGCAGCTGGGGTAAATTTTTTTCCCTAGTAAAGTATTAAGGGGAAATATTTTAAGTGATTGACTAGGCAAAATTGATGAGGACATGGGTAAAATTTTGTTACCCAATATTATAATATTTTAATGCTTTCATTCCAAAGTAAATACTTTGGAAATAAAGTGAGATATGTTTTCCTTTGTTGGGCACTATGGAAATTAAATAAATCAAAAGCCCTATTATAAAGCTGGATTATTATTGGCTGGGAGGTGCAAGTCTATTTTTCTACAACAAACAAGGGAAAAAATAGAGGGCTTTCACAGAGGAGTTATTTTTCAATTGCAGGGTAAAATAGTGCAAATTTCTCATGAAAGAGGTGAATTTTCTATTGAAGAGTCAAGAGGAAAGCAAATGCAGAGGAAAAGTTTGTTGCAAAGGAAGAGAGAAGAGAGGATTTTGATTTTCTTATTGCTGAAGGACAGAGAAGGAAGTTGCCAAGTGTCTTCTACAAAATAATCTTAGGGCTTCTTCTATTTCTTCTTATTCTCATTCTTTTCTCATTGTAAAGGGTTCTAAATTTTTGTATGGGATGGGTAGATAGAGAAATGCTGAGTCTGAGTCATGGATTGATAATGCAAATTGTAACAACTGATTTCATGAGTAAATGTCAATTAGTTTATGCAAATAGGGTATGAATGTCATCAATTTGTCTCCAAATTTGTACACATTTAATCATATAAATTCAATATATCAAAGATGTTTGAGTTTGTCATCTCAATTTCCCTGAGATTGTTTTATTTGTTCGTGGTTCTATTTCAAGGAAATAGTTAGATTACTTTGAGCAGATAATTGTGATTTTAGGTGTGTAGGGTGGATCTGTAAGAAGAATTTAGATGATAACTAGAGTGGATTTGTTAGTGCAAAGTATTAGTAGTTTTAAATCCACTGGTTGAAGTTTGCTTACTGATGAGGTTGTCTTTATAATTTTGTATTTGACTTCGTGGTCCAAAATTAGGCACTAATTTGTTATTCTGCTTAATGCATCTCAGAAACAAATTTAATTTCAAAATAATTTTAATTCTTGTAGTTTGGTTTGAGTTTGATGTTGAGTTCTACCTCCCAATTGCTGAGTGAATGTTGAGATACCAAGAATACAACCAGATTTGAGGTTGTCAATGCTTTCCTTTGTATAATTTCATTGGGAATTATTTTCTCTAAAAATAAATGTCAGTGTATAAGTGGATTAAGTCTTTAGACATTGTGAAGGTTGACCCACCTTGGTCCTGCAGAGCCAAAAGTGTAGGAGATTCAGTCTTTGACTGAATCTTGTCAGTTGGCCAAATCCATCTTTGAGTCTAAACATAAGAAAGTGGCTATTCTTTAGGACTCATTGCATCTGTTGATTTGGATAACCAATAGGCCCAACTATGATTGACAGGGTGATGAAACCAATGGGAGGAATGAAAAGCCCATCATGTGTATGAATAGTGCTCCTAGATTTGTCATATCCATCCTTGTGTAAGAAATTGATCAATATAATCTCCTTAGTGATGACATTCACCTGACATGTAGGATCAATGAGAACACTCGTTACGGTATTCCCATTGATGTGTGCAAGGATGTATAAGGGAGATGGTTCTCTATTGGAATTTATCGACAAGTTCTGTGAGGTAAAAGTTGTGGTAGGATATCCACTCGCAGGTTGCATAGATGGGATGGGTAGATGTAAGAAGGGGGCCATATCAATGTACACCAAACATAACTTTCAAGGAAGCCTCCAAGGGTTTCACAATTAGAAGGTGACCCACTCAAGGTTTTATTTTGCAATGCTTAGGGAGCCTTCCAACTACGCCACTAGGGGCTTTAGGTTAGGTTGCAAGGCTAAGCGCATCGCAACGCTCACACCCACAACACTCCTAGGATATGAGGAAGGGGTATTTCAACACTACCAAATGAAACCAAAAGGGTTCACATCGAGTTCACCAAAATGTAGAGGGGGACCAACCACACGAAGGCTCTAGGTCACAGAGAGTCGAACCACACGAAGGCTCTAGGTCACAAAGAGTCGAGAGCGAAAGCCTACCCTAATCTACCTGACGTTGAATAAGTGTTAGATGTCAAGGATAGAGAATGAAAAGAACTCTCAGTGCTTCTGTCACTCTACTAACCCAAGAATTTTAATGGGGTACGAGCAGATTCCTGGAACCCAGATTGTACTTTAGACAACTCTCTACCAGAGGACAATAGTGTAGAACATGGACGATAGTGTGGTGCACTGGCGTGTCACAGGTGCACTAACGTCCGTACGGATATAAAGTGAAAAAGGATAGTGAAAAGTACGAAGAACCTACTAACAACTTAGCGGTTGAGGTTTAAAGATGATAACTAAAATGATAAATGACAAAATAACTAAAATAACATAAAAGGTGATAAGAATAAGGGTGGTGAAGATTTAACTCACGAAGGGTCTAGTTGGCCAACAAGCTCCACACAAACGTGTACCTACACACAATAAAGAAGGGAAAAATGTTGGGGCTATTTCGGGGCTTGCCACAGTCAAACCCTATTTTGGTGTTTCAACCTCCATGGACAGCCAGATAGATAAATATGTGGAAATATGATAAAGAAAACAATGCTGGAATGGAAATGAAACCAAACACTACGAGAGGCACTATGCTACTAAAATCCAACAACAAAGAGTACAAAATAAATACCACCCTTGACTAAAGGCACTCAAGGCCATGAGAGAGGAATGCAAGTCTACAACTATGGCAAAGTTGACATGGCTACAACAATGTTGAAAGAAGTCTCGCAAGAAACCAAGTTGCAACTTTTGTGGTAGATGTGAAGCATGTTGTGATTGTTGGATTGTGAAGCCAATAGTGCAACAAGTAGCTTGAAGTTGCAAGAATGTGGAGTGAGAGTGAAATCATGTGTAGAAGATCTAGAATTGCTAAGAATATGGATTGAAAGTGAAGCATAGCCATTTGAAGATTAAATGAGAGGGAAAGAGTTGTTCAAAGTGATGAACCTAGTTTTTGGTCCAATTTTGGGTAGAATCTATAGTTTATTTTCTAATATTTGTTATGGACTTTGATGCTAAATGTTGATATTTTCATAATGTTTCCCTCAAACCATAGACATTGGACTTAAATCCTATCTCTGCACGTTTTAATGACATTGGCATATTATGTGGATTATCTATATTGATTTTGCATGTGGTTAATGAATGTTCCTTAAGGTGGTTATAGATGTGCAATTATTGTGCATACTGACATTGTCATGCAGATTTAATATGATAAGTTGAGGAAGACATCGCCAGCTGGGCATGTACCATAATGTCCAACAAAGGAATCACTCAAAGTTAAAGGAGGTCAACTGCAGAAGATTCTTCATGCAACCGAACGTAACCATCCTATATTGGACTTTAATGATTGAGCATGCGCAGGTGTCACTGTTGTGCTAAATATGCATTTGGACCTATATGTTTGACCAGATTCCATGCACGCGTAACTGCTATTGCTCCATTTTCTCTGTTTTCCCTAAATGACATCCTCCCAGTCGTGGAGTTGATTGCCTTGTTTAGCTGGTAGTATAAATAAAGATATGATGCTCCTTCCTCAAGAGGTTGCACAATTTAATAGTGTACTTGCACTCTCAAGTTTTCAATAATATAGATACACTACTCTTTTGTACTCATGATTTACAATGAATAAAATAAAGTTATGAGTTCGAGCATCTGAGTTCTCATTAGTTTTAGAGGATACTTATCCAAGGGGGCCCACTTGGTGAGTAATCTGTCTTCTTAGTTTAGCATTAGTTTAGTATTACTTGCTATATAGTAATTAGTTAGAAATCTGACATCGACTATTCTTCCAGTCACTAGAATTCCATTCTATGACTGTTCCTATAGCCAAAGCAGACAGAGTAGTGCCCTGTTTGTTGCTCAGATTTTCATTCCTATTATGCATTTTAGTTTGATGTAGTTGTTGGTTGATGATTGGTATTTATGGTATTCCCTTCTAAGTAATTTACCTTCAACATTGTGTGTTCCTTAGCTATAGAATGAAATGACTATTTTGAGTTCCTAGTGCACATATTGTGCTAGCCCATTTCAAGTTCATGTCCCTGGGTTGACAAGTTAAATGCACCTTCATGATGATTGAAATAGCTATTCAAGTTAGATGTCTAATATGTGAATCATGGATGTAAGGGCTTAGTTATTAAATCATTGTAGGAGGCCAACATTTTTGGTGCCATTGCTAGGGATGGTGTCAAACTAGGGAGTCTTTTGGAGTAATTGATATTTTTTCTTGCTATAATGTTTCTGGAAGTTCTTAGTATATCCTCATTTAGGAAGTAATGACACGTGCCTTATTATTTACCAATTCTTTGTGTGAGCTGACTGATAGTGAGTGATACCGCATGCATAGAGGAAGGAGAAGGGATGCTTATGGGGGATTCCTTCCTAGCAATCCTAATCCATTCTAGCTAGTTGAATATCAGAACCTACCAAGAGAAGAAGAAGATCCACACCCCTTTGCTAATGCATATCCTAATCTGACTAGCTCTGAAGTCTCCTTTGAAGACCAAAATTAGCTTGAGAACCCCTTTGCTTTGGAACTACATCAAGCAGGCATGGGCGATGCAAATAGGAACAAACCTAACCAACCAACTTTTCCTTTCCCCATTGCCCATCAGAATGAAGTTGACAACATCAAAATCATTCCTGCCTCAACACTCCCCAAGTTTTATGGACTTGTCATAAGAGATCATGATACGTTTTTATTTGAGTTTGACATACTCTGCAGGAGTTATGATTATACTACTAATTCCCATAGGCTTAAGCTATTTCCTGCCACTCTGAAAGAGGCTGCATTAAGATGGTTCATGAGCCTAGGAAAAGATACTGTGGAAACTTGGGAAGACATGAAGGAAAAATTCCTTGAGAAATACAAGGAATATTGTAGGGGAAATGGCATGAGAGGAGGTGACATTTTCAGGATGCAACAAAAGGAAGATGAGAGCCTGAAAGATTACATTGCAAGGTTTCTATTTTTCCTACAAAAATCTCCACACCATACACTTAATGAAGACTCACAAAAGTTGCTTTTTTTTTATAGGAATCAATGATAGCTGCACTGATGCCTTGGACCTCATGGGAGGAGGAGATACCTCCCAAGTTCCTTTGGAATATATCAAGAAAATATGCCATAACTACTATAGGGCAACTTCAAATAAGGGGAGAGCTTACCAATCTTCCATGGGTAAGTCAACAACCAGTGGAGTTTCAAGAATGGAGATTACTCATTTGCTGGCATACTTCAAACAAGACATTATAAATAATCTAGCTACTCAGCTAGATACACTTTAGGCCAAGAAGAAGCAAGAGGAGGTAGAGGCAATGCTGATAGAGTATTGCCCCCACTGCAGATAAAAGAAGAAGGATTGCAAATGCAAGATGGTAGGTAATCTTGAAAGCAAGAAGATTCCACCCGAGTTCAAACCAATTTAGATTGAAGAAGACCAAGTCTACTATGTTGCACAAAGGAAGCCTTGGGATACAAGATAAGGTATTCCACTGGATCCACTATCCTATGCTAGGCCATATTTTAATTCCTATTCATCTGGTAACCAATGGAACCCCCATATCCATCCAACTATGGAGGATATCCACCACAGCCTTTGACTAACCCTCGAAATGCTTAGCCCAATCATCATAATTCTCGACCCCAGTGACAACAACCTCAAGGGAATTGACAACAATTTCAAGGGCATTGGTAACCACCTCTAGGAAATTGGCAGCAAAAAAATCAAGGGAGAGGAGGACAACAATGACCTACTCAGAAAACTAGTTACATGCAACCACCTTCTCAACCCCAATAACCTGCTTTAATTCCTCCACCTGCTAATCCAAGCTCAAATACACCTAAACCTACTTAGCTACCAACTCAGCCCACACCCAATCCAAATAACAAAACACAATAGCAGCTTGCATACTCTACTAATTCAAATCAATTCCCTGCATATGCTGTGAGTGTAAGTGACATCCAATTGCGTTCAGGAACTACTCTACCAACCCCTTCCAAGCCCATTATCACTGAACTTCCTATGGAAGAGGAAGAGGAACCTCTGAATGATCCCATTCAGCCAAGTGTACCTAAAAATCCTGAACCAATCCAAGTCAAGCAGACTGCACAAGAGCCACCATTTCCTCAGAGATTGGAAGTTTCCCAGAAGAAGGAAGGAAAGGAGGATATGAATTTTGATATCTTGGATCAGCTGAAGCATATTTATGTCTAGATACCTCTATTTCAGGCCATAAAGGATGTTCCAATCTACGACAAATATATCAAGGAAGCAAGCCTCAAGAAGCCAGGTAGGAAAAAGAAGGACCCAACTACAGATCATGTGGTGGGATAGCTAGCTAACATCATGCTGGGAAAAGTGACTATCCCCAAGTATAATGACCTAGGCAGTCCTGTGGAAGCAGTTGTTATAAAGGAGGCCCAAGTAAAGAATGCACTAATTGATTTAGGGGCAACAATAAATGTAATGACCAAAGACATCCTGCAGCAAATAGACATTGCAAGCATGGGATCTACTCCTATTGTCCTGCAGCTTGCTAATAGCTCTACTGTTAAGCCTGATGGTGTAGTGGAGGATATTGTGGTAGTTCTAGATTCCTGGGAGTACTCAATAGAATTTATGATTCTTTATCCTAAAGCTACACTAGGAAAGTATCCCATTATTCTTGGAAGGCCTTGGTTAGCAACTGCAGATGCATACATTGGATGTCGGTCAGGCAACATGACGATTTTAGATGGGAGGAGCACTAAATTTTTTGTTCTTTATCCACCTACTAAGCCATCTCATGATAAGATAATCCTATATGACAAGTTGGTGAAGAGTTCAAGGAAGTTAATTCTGTGGCACAACTTATGATGCTAGGTAGAATCTCTTTCATGCAGCTCCAAGATGAGGATGAAGTATTGGCTAACATCATTTAGAACCATTGTGAAGTGGAGGAAGCATCATCTTCTCATTCTGCTACTCTAGTCAAGACACTTCTGCCTGATCTTCCTATAACCACTGTTCCTGTAGATAGACTTCCTGCAACAACAGGTATGTCCCATACATTGCTGCCATATGAACTAAAGGTACCATGTGTTAATGAAGCAACCATGATAGAGTTAACTCCACAAGTCCAGGTGTCAGAAGGATAATATCTGAATGTTAATAGTAAATTAAATGAAGAACAACATTTGTTATTGACAAGCCTATTAAGGACCCATCAACATGCATTTGAGTGGGATTATCATGATATGAAGGGATTGGAGCCTAAACTTTGTACACACAGAATTTACATCAAGATGATTGCACCCCAATAAGATAGCCACAAAGAAGAATTAACCCTGCACTAAGAGAAATTGTGAAAGGAGAACTACATAAATTACTAGATGCAAGATTTATCTACCCCATTTCAGATAGTCAGTGGGTGTCTCCATTAGTGATTGTGCCCATGAAAGGAGGGAAATGGAAAGTTTTTCTTGATTATAGGGAACTTAATGCTGCCACCAAGAAGGACCACTTTCCCTTACCCTTCATTGATCAAGTTTTGGACACACTTGCAGGAAATCAATACTTTTCTTTTCTAGATGGATTTAGCGGCTACAACCAGATCCAAATTGCACCAGAGGACCAAGAGAAGACCACATTTACTTGTCCATGGGGGACCTATACTTATTCAGTGCTCCCATTTGGCTTATGCAATGCACCTGCAACTTTTTAGAGGGCAGTCATTAGCATATTCTTAGACATTTCTCATGATTGTATCAAAATTTATATGGATGACTTTACTATTGATGGTGTTGATTTTAATCAAGCATTGGAAAATCTCAGAAGAGTCCTACAGATATTTGAAGCCCAAAACTTGTCCTTAAATAATGGAAAGTACTTCATGATGATGCAAGAAGGTGTAGTTCTTGGCTGCTACATCTCCCACAAGGGAATTCAAGTAGATCCTGCAAAGATTGAGGTAATCATAAATCTACCCACACCTGCAAAACATAAGGATGTTAGGAGTTTCTTGGGTCATGCAGGATATTATAGACATTTCATCAAGGATTTTAGTAAGGTAGAAACACCATTGTACCCTCTTCTCACTAAAGATGCTGAATTTCAATGGATTGAAGCCTATGACAAGGCATTTTCTGACTTGAAGGAAACTTTGACTCATGCTCCTATACTCAAAGGGCCTAATTGGGAGATTCCTTTTGACATCCATACTGATGCATCAGATTATGCCATAGGAGCAGTCTCAGAATATAGAGGAGTTGTTAAAAATTTCATTTACTTTGTCAACAAAAAATTACAAGGAGTTGAATTCAATTATATAGTGATAGAGAAAGAAATGTTGTCAGTAATCTATGCATTGAACAAATTCAGACATTATATAATCAACTACCAAATATTTGTGCACACTGATCATGCAACCATTAGATATCTAATGAATAAACCTTTGATCACAGGTACATTGACAAGATGGTTATTGTTGATGCAGGAGTTTGATATAACCATTGTGGATAAAGCCAGGGAAGGCCAATGTTGTTGCAGATTTTCTTTCAAGGCTGACTACATCAGAAGACAATCAACCCATAGATGAATCTTTTCCTAATGAGCATCTATTCTCCTTTAGTATACAAACACCCTGGTATACTAACATAGCCAATTATTTGGTCATAGGTAGAGTTCCTTCTCACTTCTCTCCAAAAGAGAAAAGGGAACTCATTGAAAAATATTTTCCTTTCTCTTGGATTGTTGGATGCTTGTTTTATACTAGACCAGACCATGTCATGAGGAGATGTGTGAGAGAAGATGAGACATATGACATTTTGCATGCATGCCACAATGAACCATGTGGAGGACACTTTGCAGCCAAGAGGACAACCATGAAGGTTTTGAACACAGGGTATTACTGGCCAACACTCCACAAGGATTCAGAAAGGTATACTAGAAAATGTGATAGATGTCAAATAGTGGGCAGACCAACCATATATGATGAGATGACACTTTTCCCTCAGGTAGTAATCACTCCCTTTGACAAGTGGGGATTGGATTTTGTGGGACCCATTGACCCTCCATCAAATGGTAAGCCTTATATATTGGTATGCACTAATTATGTGACAAAGTGGGTAGAAGTTAAGGCCATGAAGCATGCAAAAGATAACAAGGTTGAAAAATTTCTTTATGAGGAAATTTTCACAAGATATAGAGTCCCAAGAGAAATAGTGACTGGTCAAGGGGCTCAATTCACATCAACCCTTGTTGCAACACTAGTTAATGAGTACAACATAAGGCATAGGAAGTATAAACCTTATCACCCCCAGGCTAATGGCCAAGTTGAGGTGACTAACAAAGAAATTGAAGCCATTCTGACCAAAATGGTAGCTATTCACAGAAAGGATTAGGAAAATAGATTACCAGAAGCTGTTTGGGCCTATAGGACAACCTAAAAAACAACTATAGGTTTCACTCCATTTGAGTTGCTGTATGGAAAGACAACTATGATGCCCGTTGAATTTGAATATAAGACTTTGCAGACTGCAGTAGATTTGGGGATGGATATTTCTGAGGCATAGAGAGAAAGAATCATGCAACTAAATGGTTTGGGTGAGCTAAGGAGAGCAACCCTGCAGCATACAAAAGTAGAACAAAATCAGAGAATCAAGTGGCATGAAAAATTTATCAAAGACAAGAAATTCCAACCAGGAGATTGGGCCCTACTCTATGACTCAAGATATCAAGACAATGTAGGAAAATTGCAAACAAGGTGGCTAGGACCATATGAAGTCATTGAGGTCTTTCCTAATGGAGTTGTTCAGCTTACTACCATTGGCCCTGTCAGGTTCAAGTTACTTATCAATGGTCATCGCCTCAGATTATTTCACAAGCCAACTTTCAAAGAAGAGTTCCTGCAGCAATTCACCCAGTATGTAGCACCCGAGCTTCCTGCAACCGAAGGAAGTGGACCTAGTGTCCCTCCTTCTGGCTAATTAAGGTACGTACTTCTCATAATAAATACTTTCACTTACGTGGAAGTCCATTTCTTCATCCATCCACCCATTCACCCATCCATCACCACCTTTCTCTCTCTTCCATCACTTCATTCCACCTCACCTCATTCCACTTCATCTTCATTAATTGCTCAATTTATTCTCTAAAAAGGTGAGCGGTACTTTCTCCATAATATTTTCCATAAATCCTCTACACATTCAGGTATGTGCGCATTAATTTCTATCTTTTAATCATATTTTAAGTGCACTCATTTAATCACTGTACGTTATTATAGACATTCACATAACATGTCATTATTCCTTGTCAAATCACCACTCCCATCTCACATGTGTGGACACATGTCCAAATTTAGGTTGGGGGGAAAGAAAAAGATGTAAATATATATCCCATGTGTCAATTTATGCTAGGCTACATCAGAAAATTTAAAATGAGCTGATTTGAAATCTGAGTGAGAGGACGGCTTGCATGTGTGAAGTGACATTAACTACAACCGCCATTTCTTCCCATCATAATTCTACTTTATCACTCCTTCTCTTGCCATTATTGACCCTGTCGTAATCTTGAGTTGCAAGCAAAAAGGTGAAATAAAAGAAATGAAATTCAGTCAATATTGGCACTGGAAATTTCACAGGTATTACAGGAAAGTGAACTTGATTTTTAGACAGGAATTGCAGGAAAGAAATTGTAGAGCATTTTTTTTATTGCAGACAATGGGAGGTGGGTTAATTCGAAATGAACCCACGGTGCATTATATTTTATTGTAGGATGCACAATGCTTGACAAAATTTAGAAACTGTGGATGGTTAGATTACTTCCTAAAGATGGATGGCTTTGATGAAAGCATTGCCCTTGAATTCACCCATACATTTTCTGAAGGAAAAGCCATAGTAAAAGGGTTGGAAGTTATGGCAATTGAGGAAAGAATTGCAGAGGTCACAGGGTTATTGGCTGATGGTGAAAATTACCCTACCTCCAGAGACACTAGATCAGCTAGGGCCAAATTTAAAGAGCCGAACGACCCCCCATTGAGCATAGATAAACAAGGTGCAAAGAGAATGTCTCTGCCTGAGCCATGGAAGTAGATAGTCGTTTATGTTATCAAATACATCACCTGTGAGGGTCGCCAGTCGAATTTGCATTTCGTGCGCTTCAAGATTTTGAATCACATGAGGCATGGGAGAGGGATGAATGTTCCTAACGTGCTATACAATCTCCTCTCAATCATGGTGGCTGAGACTCAAAAAGGTAGGGATAATTCTATTTCCCACCATTGTCTGATTAAATTGCTAGTTGAAAATTCTCTGCATGATGTATCTGTAATGACCTGGGAAAAATTTATAACTATTGATCAAATTAGACCTGAGCACTTGCAACCTAGGGCTTTACCTCAACTCCGTAGGTCTAGCAGGAGATTGAACACAATTGAAGCCACTCTTGGTGCTTCAACCTATGGCACATGCTCTTATGTGAATCCTCTTGCAGCAAAAGAAACCATAGAAATTAGTTCTTCTGGAGCAGAGCACTCAAAAAAATAAATCTCTTCATTAGATTCTGATGATGACATTCCACTTGAAACCTTGATGAAAACTAGGGCACAAAAGAGAGAAGTAGAAATGAGAAAAGGGAATGCTAAAACACAACCTATAGAAAGAAAGGTGCCAAGTTCTAAGAAGAGGAAGGCTGACACTGTTCATCCTGTAGCCAAAGGAAAGCGTGAGAGACCTACCAGGAAATCAAGACCAGCTGGGCCTGTGATTGGTACGCCTCCACAAAAAATCCCTAAGCCTGGTGAGATATCAAATGAGGACCCTGAAGCTCCAATGGGGCAGGAGAATGTCGAAGAAGAAGACATATTTGGGAGAGAAACAAATATAACACTTGCCGATCTTGCTAATATTACAGAAGAGTTTGAGGAAAATCAAAATTTCTTGTAGCATGAGCAAGAAGTCCTGCAACAACAACCAGAACCAGAGAAGGAGTTCCTGCAGCCACAACAAAAATAAGAACGAGGGCCCTTGCAACAAGAAGTGGAAGAAGAAACAATACCCCTGTAGCTAGAGATAACTGGATAGCCTGAGTCCATGCAGATAGTGCCATATGAGGAGCCACCATCAACAAAAATACTGGTAGGAATTCATAATCCTCCTGATTTTACAGTACATGCAACAATTTTGAATTTATGGAAAGAAATACAAAGGACGGAGGAAGAATGGAAAAAGGAAAAAAAAATTGAAGAAGGAAATTCAAAAGAGGGATGAGGAGATTGAAGATAAGGATGCAGGAATTGCCACCTTGAAGCAAAGGGTGGATGATATGGCAACCTTGGCACCAAAAATTTTGGAATGTAGGACCCCTCCAAGGGTCTATGCTTTGCTCCTGAAGGAGAAATATCTCTCTTTTAAGCTATCAAGGATCACCTCAGGCTTGAATCCTTCTATTGACACCCCTATGGAATTTTTCAATGCTTATAGGTTTGCCTCACCTAAAATGAGAAATTTGCTGTGTGAGTTTTATTTGCATAATTATGCTGTAACTCAAGACCATGATTGGAACCCACTGTTGTATGTTAGGGATGTCCAATTAAGGGCATTTATGTCTTGGGTAAAAAATGAGATTAGTTGAGGACAACAACATGGGGCTTATAAACAATTGGAGTCTAACATCCCTCTGCTCGTTAGAGCTAAATCAAGCAACCCAAGGGATATTTACAAAGAATCACACAAAATTCTTCTCAGACCTAGTTATGGCAACAAGATTATGCCTTGGATTGAGGCAGTTTATAGTGAGTATGAGGTAAAGACAACAACAAAGGAGGAAACTATGAGAAGATGTCTATCACAAAGATGGAATAGCCTAATTGATGAGCTGAAATAGGCTGAGCCTCATTCCATCCACAATTATGCTACAACACTAAAAAGGATTGATAGGTATATTCAGATTGGGAGAACATAGGGGCGATCGTGGCTTTCCTTGACTTTCCAGCCACCCATGCTCATGTGGCCCGTGCCAAACTTCAGATTCTACCAGTATGACATTGCTGTAGAAAAATAGAGATGGAACATATTTGACAAATTGGGAGGATTCTATTGGGATCCTGATTCATGCACAGTAGCCATTGATGTTGGACAACTATCAGCTGCAAATTTTAGAGCCTTGACCAAATAGAAGAACAACCCTTCCCCTGCTAGAGGACCAACAAAACATTAGGTTGGGGGGAGTGATGAGCCTAGTTTTTGGTCCAATTTGGGGTAGAATCTATAGTTTATTTGCTGACATTTGTTATGGAATTTGATGCTAAATGTTGATATTTTCATAATGTTTCCCTCAAACCATAGACATTGGACTTAAATCCCATCTCTACAAGTTTTAATGACATTGGCATATTATGTGGATTATCTATATTGATTTTGCATGTGGTTAATGAATGTTTCTTAAGGTGGTTATAGATGTGCAGTTATTATGCGTACTAACATTGTCATGCAGATTTAATATGCTAAGTTGAGGAAGACACTGCCAGCTGGGCATGCACCATAACGTCTAGCAAAGGAATCGCTCAAAGTGAAAGGAGGTCAATGGCAAAAGATTCTTCATGCAACCGAACGTAACCGCCTTGTAGTGGAATTTAATGATTGAGCATTCACGGGCGTTACTGTTGTGCTAAATTTGAGTTTGGACCTGCATGTTTGACTAGATTCCATGCACATAACCACCATCGCTCCATTTTCTCTGTTTTCCCTAAATGGAATCCTCCCAGTCGTGGAGTTGACTGCCTTGTTTAGCTGGTAGTATAAATAAATATTTGATGCTCCTTCCTCAGGAGGTTGCACAATTTAATATTGTACTTGCACTCTCAAGTTTTTTAGTAATACAGATACACTACTCTTTTGTACTCATGATTTACAATGAATAAAATAAAGTTCTGAGTTCGAGCATCTGAGTTCTCATTAGTTTTAGAGGATACTTATCCAAGGGGGCCCACTTGATGAGTAATCCATCTTCTTAGTTTAGCATTAGTTTAGTATTACTTGTTGTTTAGTAATTAGTTAGAAATATGGCATCTATTGTTCCTGTAGCCACTAGAATTCCATTATGTGACTGTTCCTGCAACCAAAGCAGACAAAGTAGTGCCCTGTTTGTTGCTCATATTTTCATTCCGGTTATGCATTTTAGATTGATGTAGTTGTTGGTTGATGATTGGTATTTATGGTATTCCCTTCTAAGAAATTTACCTTCAACATTGTGTGTTCCTTAGCTGTAGAATGAAATGACTATTTTGAGTTCCTAGTGCGCATACTGTGCTGGACCATTTCAAGTTCACGTCCCTGGGTTGACAAGTTAAATGCCCCTTCATGATGATTGAAATAGCTATTCAGGTTAGATGTCCAATCTATGAATCATGGCTGTAAGGGCTTAGTTATTATATCATTCTAGGAGGACAACACCAAGGTCGACATGAAGGTGTAGGGGTGTTACGTCTCATCGCTAATGGAGAACATAATGCCTCTACAAATTGCAAAGGCAAGAATCTTATCAGGATGGCAGCACGCCACATAGACGTCCATGCAACACACATGTGTCCCTAATAGAAATTCCCCCATTGACACTAAAAACAAGTGCCAAGTGGATTGAGTTCGAAATAAAGACGTGGAATTACTTGGTCGGATTTGATTCTTCTAAGGTGGAGGGTGTAAAAGGAGAATTTGTAAAGGGGGTGGAAATTCACTCCTATACATTGTGATAGTCAGATTATGATATGTCTAGAAATGAACCCAACATTTATGCGAGGACAAAACATATTGATGTCCAATTCTTTTTTTTTGGAAATGGTAGAGGATGGGATAGTGATTTGGAAAAAAATGAAACTTTACAAAATGTTGTGGATACACTATTAAAGCCAATGAGCATATAGACATTGAGGTCGTGATATAAGTCTATTGGAATCTTGAACCCTAGTAATTATATTATGGTTTTGATACTCCCTTTGTTCTTGCAAGGTGTTCAACATGTGGGAGCATGCTACTAAATTTGTCTCAACTTTTCTCTTATTGATAAAATTATAAAAAGTGTGATTTTTTGAGTTATAAAATAGAAAAACTCAATTTTTGGGATATAGATTTGGGTTTTGGCCAAAATAAATATTCAAAGTGATTTGGTACCACTATGTGCCATCTATAATGTAGGTCTCTTCAAACTCTATAATTTAAAAGAAAAATGGGCTCAATTAGCCTCACGAATCAAAATTTATGGCCTCCAAAAGTTTGCATAAAAAATGTAAAACTGTGTTAGACATATAAAAGAGATGTAAGGGGGAGATACACTTGTTGAAAAAATTATGGCGTGTTATGACACATAAGAAGACATCTTTGGCTGGAGATGATGGAACCAAATTAAAATGACCAATTTTTTGAGTGGATTATAATGAGGTAATGATAAGTGGAGGGAATATGTTATTTTTAGCTTGTGGATTCATCTTAAGGTTTGGGATTTGGGTGCCACTTTTTGGTTGATTTTAGCTCATGGTTTTCTAATTACCATTTTATGTTTTCATGTATTGTATCTCTTATATATTAAGTGATTGAGATAGAGGTTGTGTATAGAGTTTTGTTGATATTCTTAAATTGTTAGAATTCTTCCAAATCTCTATTTGGTGATACTATTGTGAAGGCTTGCTTTGCAACTATACAATAATTGTGTTTTTTTACCAAATAATATATAGGAACACTTTGGAGTTTGAATTTTTCTCTTGAAAGGGTTTTCCCACGTACAACTGTATTATGTTATATTTTTTATGTTTATTCTTTCTCTAATTATTAAAAGGTTAAAATTTGCACAAATCTTATCAAAAATTTTGTCTAGAAAGTATTTTCACATACATTACTTTATTTCATTTGGTATCATATCTTGATCATGTTAGATTCTAGATGTTGGGTGGAGGGTTTTTATATTAATATTATTTTGAGTGGTATTTTGTGTAGAGAGGGTTTTTATCTTATTGTAGGAAGATATGAAAAACACATCAAGGATATAGATGGAGAAGTTACGAAGCACAAAATTTGAGTTGTGGAAGATCAAGAGGGAGGATGCTATCATAGACCAATATCTATGGGTTGTAGTATCTAGATCCAAACCTATAGCTTCATCACAATATTGGGGAAAAATGGATACAAATGCAACAAGTATAATTAGACTCAATTTGGTTAATTCAATATTCTTGAAATATCATGAGACTACCAAGACAAACCTTTGGAGGAAGCTTGGAGAAATTTATGGCTAAATCCCTAGTGAATAATATTTTCCCAAGAAATAATCTATATACCCTCAAGATGGAGGATGGTGGGTATATGGCTAAACATATAAATTCCTTCAATATGGTAGTTACCCAGTTGCACTTTGTGAGAGTAAAAATAGAGTAGGATGATCAATGTATGACTTTAATATGTTATTTTATAGATTCATGAGACCACCTATTTATGAACATTAGGTGAACTACCACCAAGTTAAAGATGGAAAAAGTGGTTGAATCTTTAATTTTTGAAGAAATGAGGAGGAAAACTTTTGAGTTGGCTAAGGATTCCATAGAAGTTGACAAAAGATCCAAAGAAAAAGGTAAGAAGGAAAATAAGTAAGATAAGTATAGATCCAAATCCCACAAAAGATCTAAATTTCCTAGTAGTTTCAAGGGGAAATGTTTTAATTATGGAAAAATTGGACACATAAGAAGTGATTGTAAGGAGCATAAGAAGAAAAATCTAGATTTTAGTGATGAGTCTAAGAGATCCTCCTATAATGAAGGTGATGCTTCCATCAGTGACTTGGATTCTCATGCATTGCAAGGTCATGGTTGATAGACTTTTGTGCCCCTTCTAGATAAACTCACATTAAGGTTGGTTTACAAAACATGAAAAATATGATGGTGGGAATGTGTACCTTAGAGATGATTCTCATCTAAAGATTGTTTCTTGTGGTAGATTCCTAATTGGATTCCTTGATAGATGAGTGAATAGGATCAATGGTGTACTATAAATCCTTCGTTTGGCATGAGACCTATTTTATATAAGTAAACTAAATGATGTAGATGTGTAGGTTATTTTCTCAAGGGTAGGGTGCAAGATGGTTAGAGGAGTTATGGTTCTTACTAAGGGTGTTCAAATAAACACTTTATTTTAGGTAGATGCATACACAATTCAATATAGTAGCTCTTCAATTGTAGTGAACAGATTTGCAAAATAACTACCTTCACCATTGGAACCAACAGTAAAGAAGTGTATTGTGTCTAATTTTGATGGTCATGCTTTCTAGGTGTTGGTGTTGAAAGGGTGTTTTACTTAAATAGTTCATCACCTAGGTCCTATTCATACTAGTTACTTAAGTTTACTTAAGATACACATATGATACTTATCAATTTATGTATCAAGTCATTATATTAAGACACATGTCATAATGTTATGCAATCCTATGTTTTACCTTGTTCTATATAACCAATGGGTTACCTTTGTATTTAAATTAATTTTATCATCACTGTGTATTTGCATCCTTTGATAGAATATAATTATTCTCATATTTTTTCTCTCTTGTGCTTTTAGTGAAGCTTCTAGATCTTGGGTGGTTACATATATTTTATACCAAATGGTATCAAATCTTGTGAGATTGCTTCTTGTTAGTCTTAATTATCTAGGATACAAATATTGGTAGATTTTAAAAATTAGAATATTATCTTCTCTTGCATCAAATGATGACCTAGATTATTTGAAAAAATTGATAGAAATACCCTATTTGGGGGGTTCCTCTTCGTGGATTTGTATTGTAGATTCATTTTAAAGCTTGTTGGTGCAATTATGAGCCCACAAAATGATTTTAGGGTGTCCAAGAAAGTTAAATTTTCATTTTGATTTGTCCAAATTGGGCACGTGAGGCCAAATCTACAAGAGTTTGAAGTTGAGAAGTAGTTGTTAGATCCATAAGGTAGTTGTAATTTTGGAGCATTTTGGGTCAAATATAACCCTACCATTATGTCCATAAGACCCAAGAACCTAAGGATCATATGTCAATTTTTCAAAATTGGACGCTTTCCCTTGGTCCATTGGAGAAAAATTTCCCCTTCTCAGTTATATGGATCACAAGGAATAATACCTACATAGGTGGAATATTCTATGTGCTATATAAATGTTATTTGGTTGCTCATATAGTTTGGGTAAAATATAAATTCCTTTTATATATATATTTTTTAATTCAAAATTCAAAATTTAAAATAATAATAATCACATGGAAAGATTCTACCCTACATATTTCATAGATTGATAGGTGTGGCCCTATGTGTGTGAAATATGGCCCTAAATTTCTATTGGTAAATGTGGTCCCACCACTAGGAGTGGCCAACCTTGCCTAAATACCTGATGGTATAAACCAACATCAAAATAATAATGAAATAAAATTGAAATTCCTAAAATAGCTATTCACTATGAAATAAATTTCATCCATGAAAAATGATTTACTATCATATAATAAGTGGATTTCACAATAATTTAAGTGATTTCAAAAATATATTAGTAGTTTCTGAAATGGTGAAAAATGTGGTGCTTTCTTTTGCTTCTAGGGTTTTGGACCTAAAAGGAGAAAGACCAATTCTTCAACATTTCACTCAAGAACAAACCCTTGAGATTTCAATGTAAAGGAGATTGAAATATTGCAAAGGGAAGGTTCTAGGGAAATGATAACTAATGAGGGGTTCACCACCAAGCGTAAACTTGGAAAATACAAGTTGATGGAAAACACAATGTGATATGCAAAAAATGCTAAATGAACTAAAAAGATGAACAAACTATAATGAAAGGCTATGAACCTAAAAGTGTGCACCTGGAAAATTGAAGAAGGTAGGATGGAGGTCTGGATCACTAAAAATTCTACTATTGAAGGTGGCTAGGACTCATACGCTAGGCTGGGAAAATTAGTCCAGTTTTCTAGAAAATGTGCAGGAATAGGCTTCAACCAAAAGGGTATCCAGATCTCCAAAGATGGTGTTTAGGCTTGTACAGTGGGACTCATTTTCTAGTAGTGGCGAATCAATCCACTTCTTCTTTACTGGAAGTTATGAAGTGGCTTCTGTGCCTCTCGGTCTGTTTTGTTCTTCCTAACTAGTTTCTAGATCCGAAACTGCAAAATACCACCTGTAGGTCTTCTCCAAGCTTCTTTAAGGCTTGATGACAACTTTGACAAATTTTAGAGACTTGAAAACTTTTCTCCAACTTTTCTTCTTGATAAATATGCAACCTATCCCTACAAATCACACACAAGAAGAGGGAAAAATGTTGTGGGGGTTAGTGAATAGGGTTTGCCTTGGTCAAACCCCTTGTTGGTAATTAAACCTTGAAATGAAATCAAATATGAAAGGAGAATGATGAATGAAAAAAATACAATGTTGCAACTCACAAAACCCTTGCAATAAAAGGATGCAAACATATAAGTGATGGCTCCTATGGATGTGGTTCTTGACTCGTTCTTGATGTTGATAGATCTTTGAATGCAATGCTTGCTTGAAACAAAAATCTTACATCACAATTGTTAGCTCTAAAACAACATGATGCAAACAACCTTTGTCATGATGTTTGACGATTAAAGAATGCTCTTGAATGCTTGATAATCTGCCCTTGAAATGCCTTGAATGCTCTTATGAATGCTCAAATGCTCTTGTGAAATCTCTTGAATGCTATGTATGAATACTTGAATGCTTGGGATGAAAATGAGTGAAAGAACCTTGTATTTATACTTAATTATGCAAGAATTCTTGAAATTACAACAATACAAGCTGAAATCAGATCTAGGAGAATAAAATCTCATTGGAAATTTGGTTTAAATTTTAATTTTGGTCACACAGGAATCATTCGCCCAAGGTGGCGAATGAGTCCCATCACACATAATGTATGAGACCAAAAATCAAAAGTGTCTAGAAATGTGTGAAACCTACATTGAAGCCAAAAAGACCTAAGTGGGACTCATTCACCGAAGGTGGCGAATGAGTCCCAAACACTAAATTTGAGCCACAAGCCAGGAACACCTGAATTATGATTGGTTACTGGTTGGTGTCAGGATTATCCTAAAAAATATGTAATAAATTAGGCTTGTGGATGCAAAATAGGGCCAATTAAAGCACAAGAAAGACAAATTATTAATGACAAGCTTAAAGGAATGCGAAAATGTGTTACAACACTTTAGAACACCTCAAATAAGGCAAGGTTAAGATTAATTATGATTAAAATTATGTTCAAATAGATAAAACCCTAGAAAATTGTGAGTGTGTTACAACACTTCACAACACTTTTGCAAGGAACCATTAAATTCCATTAGTTCATAAGGTCCCAAGACCTAATGTGAATGTGTTATCCACATTACAACACTAAATCAAGGTAGCATTAAGCCAAAATCCACAAGGAGGACCCAAACAAGTGTGAAAAATGTCAAAGGATTTTTTTTTTGACACTACATTTAGCCCCCACTTTAGTGAGAGGATGAACCTACTTCAAACTCACACTAAAGTAGAAAAAAATGCACCAAGAGGGGTTCAGATGAACTAATTCTAGCAAGATGAGACAACAACAATCAAGAGGGGTGATCAAGCCCCAAGATCAAGATCCCATGGCAAACCAAACATAATCACAAGGGAACACACATGAAAATGATATAAAAAGAAACGATAAGGCCAATAATACACTTCCAAAGATGAAAAAGGGAAAATAAAAGAAAGAATCGGATCAAGATTATATTGTTTATCCATATCAATGTGGATTAGATCTAGGTTGTTTGTCTAAAAAAACACATACTCACTCTAAGGTGATGAAACTCTTGGCTGTCTGCTAAGTGAGAAGTCCCAAAAGGTGAGAAACATACACTCATGGCTAATATGCACTCACACACATGCAGGTGGCTATGGGGAAATTCATGCCTCAGATTGGAATTCCCGCTCAACCATACCAAAGTTATACCTCTTGATAACTTTAATAAGGTGCCACACAAAAATGGTTTTTCGAGCTTCATGAGACAAGAAAAACTTCATATGCTTGGAGCTCATGAACAAACAGGATGGCTCCATAGGCATGCAAGTTGTATTATGCAAGGTGGCCATATAACAACAAATGAAAAATGCAAAAATAGGAAATTTTCAAAGGAGTCTTTCTTAGTTCATGCGAGGTATTTAATTTAGGGAACATTATGCCTAATGTCTCCAAGAGAGGACCAATCAAAGAATAGAAAATTTGCAACTTAGGGGATGCAGTGTGTCGCATAAAGCCACTAAGAGGAATGCAATATGCTAGGAGAGATCACGCTCCTGAAGGACATTACACCCAATGTCATCCACAAAGTGACAAAACACATTGTATGGAGTAAGATCGATGCACTAAGAACCAAGAAAAAGGAAAAAAATGCAAAAGAGTAATGCCAATGTATGCCCCCACTTTACATGAATTGCTAAACACCATACTATGAGCAATTACTTTAAAGTAGCAAATGAAAATGCAAACAAGAAAGAAGACATGAGAGCCAAATTGGAAAGCCCTATTCCAAGTCATATGTTTCTGAGTAAAGCTACGTCATGCAAGAGAAAAGGAAAGAAAGAGAGGTTGTCCCCAAAATGAAAACACCAAAAACATAAGGGATCTATGGATTTGGGGTCAATGTGTTCTTTGCTGCAATGTGTTTAGAAAGCTTGGAACTGTCATCATCCCTCAAATACACATAGAACTAGAAGAATGACACAAAGAGAGTGAAAACAAATAAAAACCTCTTGGGTCAATATGGAAGAGACATAGGGTGTCTCAACACCTTGCATCATCCCCAAAAGGGAAACACAAAACAAACGAAAAAAATACGAAAGAAAAAGGAAAAGCTTTTGGGTCAACATGAAGGAGACATGAATGTCTCAATGCCTTGCATCATCCCCAAAAAGAAAACACAAGAAAAATATAAAGATAAAATGAAAATGCAAAGAAGAAGAAAGCCTTTTGGGTTAACATGAAGGAGACATGAATGTCTCAATGCCTTGCATCATCCCCAAAAGGAAAACACAAGAAAAAAGATAAAGATAAAAAAGTGAAAGTGATGCACGACATAGAGAAGAATGAAGGTACAATAGAGGAATATCACAAAGAGAGAGAACATAAAAAAAAAATCACAAGGGATCACATTATGCACATGCAATCACACAAAAAAAAAAGAAAAAAAAAAGGAAATGCAAAGGACTAGTAAGGAAAATGCGAGTCAACCTATGAGCAAGTCATCTGCATCCCAATCTCAGTCTGTATAAGTGGAAGGTGAATGACGAACCTAAGGGACAATGAAAAATGCATTACTAGGACAAGGCTAACAATTTTTTACCTCCACTGAGTGTGAGACAAGAATGATCCGAGGTAGGTGATGGGAAAGGTCATGGAATAGTGAGAAGAGAATGTTCTACAACTATTACATGACAATGGATGAAGCAATAAATAACTAGGAAATCACACGATGGCAATCATTACCATCAAAGTGAAATCTTTTCAATACTAACTAAAATGCATGAAATTCATTGGTACTATGTCCAAGAACTTGATGATATGCACAATGTGGAAATTTTGCATCTTTGGGATATAGAATCAATATATTCATAGGTGGTAATGTTATTAGTTCTTTGTTCAAAAGCAATTATTGTTTTCGTTCACTTTCAGGTGGTGGGCGAGCAGACTTTAGTTTTTCTAACTTGTAAGGCCTCTTGCATTTGCTAGATTCACCCTTTTCTCTAATTGAAGGAGGAGAACCTAAAGTGATCCTCACATCCTTGTCATTGTTATGAGTGATTGGTTGTTCTTTAGGAAGAAGGATATTTAGATCAGGAGCGGAATCAAAATTACCATACCATCATCTCAAAGCCTTAGATATTCCCTAGGAGGCTTGCTAATATGAGAGGGATCTTGATATCCTAACCCCTTTTTGTTTTCATGCATTGGTTTTTTCTCTATGAGTTGATGAATTTCATGCTCACTTGTTGTATCACATCCTTGTTTGCTCAAGACTGTGAAGCCTTTTCCATATGTTTCTTCAAGGTTGATGGGAGTGTTTGTTACTTTGTTGTCATAAAATGGTTGAGTGTTTGCTTGTCTAGAGGAACTAGGCTCACCTGTTGTAGGGAACTCAGGTTCAACTTTTGTTTCAGGATATAAGTAACCAAACATCTCAAGAGGTGGTAAGGTAGGATATTTGGTTGGTTCATGGATGGATAAAAGGATGCATTATCTTCAAGGTTGTTGTAATGCCCCCTTGTTAGATTAAACCAAAAGGTATAAAGCATAAGTTAGGACATATAATTTATTTTATCAACACACCATTTATTAATGCAAAATTACCTAGAGAGCCTACTTTCCATATGTATTATTAGTTAAGCACATAATTCATGTTAAGATCATTTCAGATTTGCACAACTTAACAATAAGTCAATCAAAAGGCATTACCATCTAAACCATAGATTAACATGATCAATTATGACTTCTTCTCTTGATTGGAATAGAACTTCACCTTGTCTCCTCTTTCCTAGCCTCATTGGATGGTGATTTATTGTGCAAAGGGTGCGTGAATGCATCTCAAAGTGGACTCCCTCAAGGTGTTCCACCCATCTTGGGGCCATCCACCAGTGGAGCGATTTACCAGTTTTTCCCTCCACAAACGCCCTGTCCTTAATGAGCGCTAGCGAAAATAGGGTTGAGCCCGAATTCTATTCTTTAGGGTAGAGTCATTCAACTCAATGAGATATAATGGTTACTGCAAGAAATATTCTTAGACAAATAATATTCGTTGATTTATACATTATCTTAAGGATAAAGAAGAGTTAACAGTTTGATTCGTCAGGCAGATTTATAAGTTTATATTTATTTTTATATAGTTGTTGTCAATACTACATTCATTCTGACTTAATAATATATATTTGTTGATTTCCATATCATATTGTAATTTAAGTTGTGTTTATTAAAGGCTCTTATTTTCTTACATCATATTATCATAATTTGAAACCAGAGCTAGAACAACTATGTATATGGTTTGCTGTCTATTAATGCATTATGTTTATTTGAGATATATATTGCATATTGGAGAGGGTTTCGATTCATTACTTTACAGTACTGTTGCTATAACATAAGTCATCTATTCATTATTCTTAAAAGAACAATAGTGGAAGAGTCGACTTACCTTGGTGCTACCACCAAATCGAAGCTTATTCCTAGATGACTTTATTTAATTTGATCTTCTTCCTTTTTTCTGACTTCTTGATACCCCCATGCTGGGTTAGAGATCGACCTTTTAAAGACTTGGAGGAGACACATCCTTTGAGCTGTTTGATGTCTTCCTGAAGAGGCACATCCTTCTTGCATAATCACGTCTCTTTTTCAATGCCCGATCATAACAAAGGGCAGTTTAAAATTGTTGTTTACCAATTTAGGACTTATTTGTTTATTTAATCTCATGAAATTGTTTATGAAAGAAATTTAAAATATTTTTTCAATCTATCATTATTTAATTATAGTCAAAAGGTAGATTATATTATACGGGGGTTATGACAGTTGTCAAGGAAATCATTTAGGAACTTATTCATGTTGTCATCATCTTCTCCAATGATGTCAACATCACGAGGAGGACATGCATTAGGAGTTGAGTGAGAATGAGTGAGTTCAATTTCATTAGGATCATTTCCAAAGGTACAACTGGACATATCTACTAAGGACTTAAATGACATCCAAAGCTTGTTAAAACACATATCCATGATGCAAATTTCAGATGCTAAACTATGTAACAATGTTGTAAATGCAATTTTTATTTTTAAGAAATGCACAAGATGAATGAATGTAAGCTAAATGAAATGAAATGAATGAAATAGAAAGGTAATAACAACAAAAATAAACTCAGAAAATGAAGTTTAAATGCCAAAAAATGTAGTGAAAAATATGCAATGGGAGTGATTCGCCCAAGGTGGCGAATGAGTCTAGGTACTAATTTTTTTGAAAATTTTCAGAATTTTTGAATTGAATTTTATGCTTTTTTACATTTTTTGATATAAATTTGAAATGCAAATACAAAATTTTACTATTTTTCAATGAAATTAAGCGAAATAATGCAAGCTAAATGAGCTTTTCACTAATGCAAATTTTGAAACCCTAGAATGCAAAACCTGATGCAATGTTAATGAAAGCTAAATCTAGGATGAAATTACACTCTAAATCAGAATTATGATGCTCTATATGCAGGTTCACAAAAATGAAATGGTGAAAAATGTGGTGCTTTCTTTCGCTTCTAGGGTTTTGGACCTAAAAGGAGAAAGACCAATTCTTCAACCTTTCACTCAAGAACAAACCATTGAGATTTCAATGCAAAGGAAATTGAAATATTGCAAAGGGAAGGTTCTAGGGAAATGATAACTAATGAGGGGTTCACCACCAAGCGTAAACTTGGAACATACAAGTTAATGGAAAACACAATGTGATATGCAAACAAATGTTAAATGACCTAAAAAAATGAAAAAAATTGTAATGAAAGGCTATGAAATTGAAAGTGTGCACCTGGAAAACTGAAGAAGGCAGGATGGAGGTCTAGATCACTAAAAATTCTACTATTGAAGGTGACTAGGACTCATATGCCAAGTTGGGCAAATTAGTCCAGTTTTTTGGAAAATGTGCATGAACAGGTTTCATCCAAAAGGGTATCCAGATTTGCAAAGATCTTGTTTAGGCCTGTACAGTGGGACTCATTCGCCAGTAGTGGCGAATCAGTCCACTTTTTCTTTTCTAGAAGTTCTGAAGTGGCTTTTGTGCCTCTCGATCTGCTTTATTATTCCTGACTAGTTTCCATATCTGAAACTATAAAATACCACCTATAGGTCTTCTCCAAGCTTCTCTAAGGCTTGATGACAACTTTCACAACTTTTAGAGACTTGAAAATTTTTCTCCAACTTTGCTTCTTGATAAATCTATAACCTAGCCCTACAAATCACACACAAGAAGAGGGAAAAATGTTGTGGGGGTTAGTGAATAGGGGTTTTCCTTGGTCAAACCCCTTGTTGGTAATTAAACCTTGAAATGAAAGAAAATATGAAAGGAGAATGATGAATTAACAAAAGACAATGTTGCAACTCACCAAACCCTTGCAATAAAAGGTTGCAAACATGTAAGTGATGGATCCAATGGATGTGGTTCTTGAATCTTGCTCGATGTTGATAGATCTTTGAATGCAATGCTTGCTTGAAACACAAATCCTAAATCATAATTGTTAGCTCTAAAACAACATGATGAAAACAACCATTAATATGATGATTGGTGATTGAAGAATGCTCTTGAATGGTTGGTGTTGGCCTCCTACAATGATTTAACAACTAAGCCCTTACAACTGTGATTCAAAGATTGGACATCTAAACTGAATAGCCATTTCAATCATCATGAAGGTGCATTTAACTTATCAACCCAGGGATGTGAACTTGAAATGGGTCCGCATAGTATTTGCACTAAGGATCCAAAGTATCCATGTTCATTCTACCACTAAGGAAAACATAATGCTGAAAGTAAATTTCTTGGAAAGGAATAACATAAATAATGAACATCAACCAACAACTATACTGAGTTGAAATGCATGACATAAATAAAAATATGAGCAAATAAACAGTAAACTACTCTGTCTGCCTTGGCTGCAAGAATAGTCATAGAATGGAATTCTAGTGGCTGTAGGAACAGTCAGTGCTAGATTCTTAACTAATTACTGAACAAAATGTAATAACTAAACTAAACTAAACTAAATGACAAAATGCTCACCAAGTGGGCCCCCTTTGATGAGTATCCTCTAAAACTAATGTAAAATCAGATGCACAAACTTATATCTTCATTTTATTCATTAGAGAACACGAGTACAATAGAGCAGTGTAACTGTATTACTGAAAACTAAGAATGCAAGTACATCATCAGATCGTGCAACCTCCTGAGAAGGAGAATCCAAGTTTTATTTATAGGAAAAGAGGCTACTAACTAATCACCTAGCAAGGCGGTCAACTCCAATAGATAGGAGGACACCACTTTAGGGAAAGAATGAAAAGTAGAGAGGCGATTACACATGTGTGGAATCTGGTCAGACATGCTTGCCTCAACACAGATTTAGCACAATAGTAATGCCTATATTCGCTCAATAGCAATAAAGACCATTTACAAGGTGGTTACAACTTGATTTGCATGAGGAATATCCCGTCGTTGATAGTCTACCCTTCATTGACCTTTGCATGACCACTTTGCCAACTGTTATGGTGAATAGACAGTTGGCAGAATCTTCTCAATTTAGTGGCTTCTAATCATATCTGCATGGCAATATTAGTACGCACAATAATCACATATCTATAACTATATTAAAGAACATTCATTAATCCACATGTAGAATTAACACAGATAGTCCATATAACATGTCAATGTCGTTAAAGATTTGCAGAGATAAAATTAGGCCCAATGTCTATGGTTTTGAGGAAATATCAACATTCAAACATCAAGTTGCATGACAACTTAAAAAAATAGATCATAAATTCTACCAAAATTAAACCATAAACTAGACTCATCACTCGGGATGAAAATGAGTGAAAGAACCTTGTATTTATACTTAATAATGCAAGAATTCCCGAAATTACAACACTACAAGTTGACATCAGATCTAGGAGAATAAAATCCTATCAAAAATTTGATTTATATTTGAATTTTGGTCACATGGGACTCATTCACCCAAGGTGGCGAATGATTCCCATCACACATAATGTATGGGACCAAAAATCAAAAGTGTCTAGAAATGTGTGAAACTTGCATTGGGGCCAAAAAGACCTAAGTGGGACTCATTCACCCAAGGTGGCGAATGAGTACCATACACTAAATCTGGGCCACACAAGTCATGAACACTTGAATTATGATTGGTTACTAGTTTTTGTTGGGATTATCCTTGAAAAGATGCAATAAATGAGGCTTGTGGATGCAAAATAGGGCCAATTAAAGCATAAGAAAGCCAAATTGTTAATAAAAATATTAGAGGAATGTGAAAGTGTGTTACAACACTTTACAACCCCCCAAATAAGGCAAGGTTAAGATTAATTATGATTAAAATTATGTTTAAATTGATAAAACCCTAGAAAAGTGTGAAAGTGTGTTACAACACTTCACAACACTTTTGCAAGGCACCATTAAATTCCATTGGTTAACAAGGTCAAAAGAACTAATTTGAATGTGCTATCCACATTACAACACTAATTGAAGGAAAAATTAAGCCAAAATCCACAAGGAGGACCCAAACGAGTGCGAAAAATGTCAAAGGATCATTTTTTCGACACTACAGTTTCAACATCAGTAGGAATATTTCAGTAGTCCCAAGCATATTACATCAATATGAGATACCAAAATTAGCATGACATGATCATGATATTATTAGGCCAACCTCTAATTAGCCTACCCCTCCCTAATAGTTTTTAATTGTAGTGAACAACTTTAGATGCCTATTTCTTAGTCATTCAGGTTCCCTTTTTGGAGATTTTTTTTATGGTTTGGGTTGAATTTCATAGGATTTATAGTGGTGCACATGGTTATTGATTTTGGTACTTATTTTTTTATAGAAATATTATATTCTCATAGGTATCGCTGAGTAGTTCTTATTTTGGTAACTTTTGAGGCTTTGTTTGGGTTCCTACGTTAATATTTTTTGGTGCAATTTGTTTAGAAAATGATTTTTTGTGTAATTTGTGGTATCATTATAATAATAACTGTACCTTAATTCTATGAAAAAAATTGGCATTTACATCCTCCAAGATCAAGTCTAATTTGCTATTTTTTTGCAAATGACACCTATAATCACACTAGTTATTGTAGACAACTAAAAATTTTCTGACTATATCACATATCTTGATTTCCCTTACTAACATAATTTTACTCTTTATCACCCTATTTCCTCCATTTAATTAAATAATTCTCAATTATTTAGTTAAATTCAGTTTATTCCCTATTAATTGAATAATTAAGGCTATTTGATTAATTCGTCATTTTCATGCTAATAATCCCTCTTGATTAAATAATTCCCAATTATTTAATTAAAAATATTAACTCCCTTCATCCTCACAATTAAATGATTCTCATACTATTTAATTGGATAATTTCCCTCCAACTCTTCAACTTGCACAAAGAATATTCCTAATTCAAATTCAAATCCTTCCCTCCGATTCAAAATATCTCCAACCTATTTCCATGAAATTAGGTATGTTTTGGGCTCTCATGAATCCTCAACCATTTATCCTCCTTTATCCTCACCCATCTCCTTGATTTCCTCTCATCCATTGATCCTCATTTTCAATCTTGATTGTTGATCAAAATTTCCAAAATCTATAAAACCAAGCCTTTCAAATATGGATTTTATTCATAATCCTCATAAGCATAGGAACTCTATATAATTCTTGAGTCATTTCTTGAGCATTTTAGAGCCTAGTTGTGAATACACTTCTCACATCAAGCTTTTGCAACATGGATTATGCATAAATTGAGCAATCCACATCACACTTATGCATCAATCCATAATGGGATTGAAGGTTTGCACTTCCTAGTGATTTAATTGCTTTGATTTGTGTTTAGTTAATAGATTAAATAATTTCTATGCTTTATAAATGAATTTCATTGAGTGCGGGTTTGTATGATCTCAATTTTTTAAGTTCTTAGTGTTTTTAGACTCTAATTACTTCATTCATGCTTACTTACTTCCCCTACAACATTTCCATCTCCATTTGATGTCACTAGCTTCAATTTGAACTAGTCTAAACATATTTATTCATCATTGGATCAATTCAAACCCATTACAAACAACAAACCAATCTATTCAAAATAAATAACCTAGAAATTTACATATCTCACTTTTAGTTCAAATCTCTACCATCATCTCCTAGTTTAGATTTTTACTTGAAAAAATATCTTCTTTCAAGTGCTTAGTTGAATTAGTGTCAAAACATTGTGAGTTAACTTTCTTTGGAGTCATTATTATACTCCCAAAGTTTGTGAATCTCATTATCATCCTCCTTAGCTTGGACTCATTTTTCTTGTACAATTAAGGATCATCCCCAAACACATCTTAAACAAGAGATTTTATCCAAAAAAAATTATCCAAAAATTCAAGGTTTCACTCCATCCATTCATCCAAACAACATTCATCGTTGGTCCAAATAAGCTTAAGGTGTATTTGCTAGCTCGATTTGAGGTAACTCAAATATCCCAACAAATAAATCTTCATACACTTTCAAAATCCATATCTCCTAGGACAACTAGAAGTTTTATGGTCACAACTAGATCTCAAAAGAAAAGGAAGAATCCTAGTGGAACAACTCCCCCCACTACCACAAGTGCTAGTGATCAAGCATATGGCGTACCTAAAACTAATCCTAAAGGCTATGAATTTCCTTTTCCAACAAAAATGCAACCCAACCTCATTGAAGTTGAAACAATCCATATAGTGGATGATACTAACAAAACCTTTGACTTAACTCCTAAAAATATATTAGAGATGAAACAAGACCCATCTCCTGCTAAGGAAGTGGATGCTATGCTAAGTCTTGATCCAAATTTATACATGTTAAAACTCACACAAGTTGGTGCTAAATTCCTCACATATTTTGATGTCAATCAACTTAGGGATCAAACAACTTTTAAAAAATTTGGACTAAGAAACCATCCATAAGGAAGTGACCCCTTGGTGAATCATATCATTAAACACATACCGAATCTTTCTTCAATAAATGCACCAAGTCAACCCATGGTCACTTTGTAAGGAGCAGATCAAATGAAAATTTTAAACCAATATAATAATTGGATATATAGCACTCAAAGTATACAAACTCCAATTGACCTAAATAAAAACAATCCACCCACACACACCAACCAACCAAATATGAACATACCAAATATAAATTTGATGAACTATGGGAGAAATCCATTTACCACACCACGCTCACAAAACATACATGTTCCTTGACCACCACCTCAATATCAACCTCAACCACCACCTCAACCTCAACCTCAATACAAACCTAAAACTCAAACTCACCATCAACAACCTCACCAACACAACATCATTCCACCAAGCAATACATTAATCCCCAAAACCCAAATACTACTCCACAACACCAACAAAATATTTCATGCCAACAAAAAATCCAAGTGCAACAAAAAATTCAAGCACAACATGAATAAAAACTTGCCCAACAATAGCTCCAAGCTCAATAATAGTTGCACAGTCAATAATAATTTCAAGCCCAACAATAGTTACTTGCACAACAACAACAATATTTGCAAAAAACCCCCAACCAAACATCATTCCCTAGCACCAATATGGACCTTACAATGCACCTCCTCCACCCCAACCTAATCCGAGATATCAAATGAGTCGTCCACCTCCATGCAATCCATATGACACAAACCCACCTACATATTAAGATCCAAATCTATACAACACATACAATCCATTACCATATGTACCACCTGCAGATATATCCTCCTATATTCAAACATTGACACAAAATATTTAGGATATACAAATGGGAAAGGAAAAAAGGCATACATTGTTCAAGACTTATGTCCATACCCATTCAACATAAGCATCACCCCCAAACTTCAAAATGTTGAAGTTTGATAAATGCAAAGGACATGGTAACCTTGAAGAGCACATAAGAGAATTGTACATAACTTGCATGGAGGTATCATATAAAGATTCATATCTAATGCACCTCTTTCCATGTAGTTTAGGTGGACAAGCTATAGAGTGGTTCTCACACCTACCAAAAGGAATTAAAATGTTTCAAGAAATTATAAATCAGTTTGTGGCTCATTTATCCTACAACATTGATGTTGGAATTACCTTAGAGGAACTATACACTCTAAAACAAAACAATGGAGAAGCCTTTTATTATTTCCTAAAAAGATGGAGACACATGGAAAGCAAGTGCAAATGGACAATGCCCAAAAAAAAACAAGCATAAATCATTGAAAGTAACCTAAATACAAATATCACCTTCCAATTACAAATATAATGTGTTACAACCTTTGAAGAAATCATCTAGAAAAATGGCTTAACATTGAGAGAGAACTCATTGATAAAGGGGTAGTGCAAAACTATAAGGACAATCACAAACCACCTAGTTCAAGTGACAAACCCTGTATATGGGCCAAAAACATGAATATAACTAATGACAGTGTTGTTGACGTAAAATTTGTGATAACCATGTAATCTCAACCGAATAATCAACAAAAAAACATACAAAACACTAATCCTCCTAGAGGACACCACCAAGACTTAATAATGTTCCTTGATGATAATTTACTCCTTTACAGGAGTGTTAAATAGGTGCAAGACAACTGAGAGTGAGGGGTGAATCAGTTGTCACAAAATTCCAACTTAAAACTTTAACACTTATCAATTTCACAGCCACACTATTTTGTTATTAAGTATGAGCATGAAACACAAATAACAAAAAGTAAATCAACACAATGAACACTAGATTTTTACGTGGAAAACCCAATGAGGGAAAAACCACAGTGAGGGTTAACTAACAATATAAAGAGATTATAAAACAGAATACAAAGGTTCACTGCCAAGGGCTCACTGCCTAGAAGAGGACTCATTATCCAAATATAAAGGCTCACTGCCTACAAAAAGGACTCACTGTCCAATAGGGAGGCTCACTACCTACAGATACAAAAGGGAACAAAGATCCACCACAACAATTAACACACATTCGTAGCTTTGAATAAAGGATTGCAGAAACCTTTAGCTCACTACTTCAAGAATCCAACACAATGAAGAACTGCTGCCTCAACTCACTCACACACACTTCTTCTCTTATAATTTGTGGCTTACTTCATCACTTTGCATCTCAATTTCATTCAACTCTTCACAATTCGACTTTCCTTTATACCATCTTCAACCTTAGAACCTTTCTCCAAGGTCAGCCACAAAAACTTTATTTCATAAATTTAAATTAGGTTGGAAACTCAACATTCCCACAGAGGAAAGGAATGAGAGTGGACCAATAAAACATTTAATCAAGACCAAAAGATAATGTCTTGAATCATCCACATGCTTCCTTAATTAATTTTTATTCTTTGAATGAAGTGTAAACACCAGGTCGGCCAATCCTAATGAAAACACAAATGAACATTGATGTACATGTTTCCCAATAAGAGGATGACATGCAAATGACACAACATGCTTCATTATGCATGAGAACACATATTAGATTCCTTCAGACACATCCACAACAAGTACAAAAAAATTCAAACACTAAACACCTTCCACCAGTCGATTAGACTGCGCAAACACACACAACTACAATGAAACATAACTTCCAGACCACCAAACCTCAAACTTCTTTTCCAAAACCTAGAGAAAACCTTCACAAGAAATTTCCTACATCTACAAGATCTGAAACAAAATAGCGGAGGACTGTGGAGCATAAACATTTCTCCTAGTCCACAGAAGACCAACTTTGCTAGAACAATTCACATACCGGTGAATGTAGCTTCTTCATACCATCACACCAGAAGCTAAAACTCAAGCGATATCACCACTATACCATCATTAACAAACCTTCAGATCCGCATAAGCATAGGATCAACATAGGAGAAACACAAAGCACATACCGAAGCACATTTTGAACACATTCATCACTTTGACTTCTCTTCTTTATTAATTTTCTCAAAAGCACTTGGAAACACACCACTTCAACATATCTACAATGTCATAAAGATAGCTCCATGTACTCACAACATCTCAACAACATCTCAACTATACATGTACAATCTGCAACATACTGTACTATGTTGACATCAATGACAACACCACCAAGCTAGCTCATACTTGCAATAGGGAGTCTATTGAGACTGCCCTAAACAAATTGATCCAATCAAAACATATCAAAATTTTTGAGTTTTGAAACTATCTTGAACTGTAAATAAAACCCTCGTGGTATAATGACAATGAATTTTTCCAATATCATAGAGCAAAGGGTAATAAGACATAGAACTACATGAAGCTAAAACATATTATGCAATACCTTATTGATTTAGGATAAGAAAACATTGATCAACAACCAAGAAAATTTAGAAATTAAGGTCTAGGAATCTATAAAAATCCAATGCGCGATCATGGAAAAGCTAAAGATTCTAGAAAAGAAAGTTATAGCAATGTGAATCATACCTATGATAATGTAGTAGGACATATCTAGGGATTTGATGAGTATGTTAATACCACTTTGTGGACAGATATTTTGGCACCCACGATTCTCTAACACTTCTAGGGTTTTTCACCTAAAAGGAGAGAGGTAGGACAAAATGGGAAATGTCCCCACTCAAAAATAATGCAAGTATGAAGGAAATATATCTAAATTAAATGATCTAAATGTAGAAAATTGGTAAAAGATATTGATTATTAAATGAAAACTAAAGAAATGCACCTTGTTTGAAAACTCAGTGATGTATGCAAAAAGACCTAGAAATGTAAACAAACAATAATAGAAATGAATGAAACTGAAGAGGTGCACCTGGGAATGTGTTGCAGACTGGAATGGAGACTAGAAATGCTACTGATCCTAAAAAATTGGTCTACTGGGACACTTACGCCATTTTGGGCAATTGAGTCCCAGATCTAGAAAACTACACCAGAGCCCATTTCAGCCAAATGGGTATCTAGATCTACAAAAAATTCTAAAAAATAGGTACAGTGGGACTAATTTTCCACTGATGGAGACTTAGTCCACTTTAGGTTTTCTAACAATCCAAAAGTTGAAACAAAAGCTCTCTGTCTGCACTTTCTGCTCCTCTAGGTGCCCGGTTCTGAAACTCTGATTTTCAGCACTATAAGTGATTTTTTGTGGATATTTTGACCAAGCCAACAAGAAGATGTCTTCAAAAACTTTGCAACTTAATCTTTAATGATCTCCAAGTCTTCAAGATACCTAAATTTGCAAACACACAAGGAGAGAGAGGAATGTTGAATGTTAGGGCATGGGGGTTTGCCTTGGTCAAACCCATTTTTAGGTAATTAAACCAAAATGAAGAAATAATGTAATGAAGCATGAAATAATGGAGTTAGAGACTTTCCATGATGATATATCTTGAATCTCTATAACAATAGATGAAGAATCTTCCCTTGAATGTCTGAAAAATGCTATCTTGATGACTTGAAATGTTAAAACCCTAACTTGCTTGACTTAAGAACATGATGAATGATGAATGAATGATGAATGAGTTATGAATTAGGGTTTAGAAGCTTGTATTTATAGGAAATCCACCTAATTTTTTTGTTAATTTGATCCCCAAGGCCAACATGAAGGAAAAAATAAACTTAAAATCCAAATTTTCTCGCTCGAACCTTGAAAATAGCCCAAATGGGATTAAGTCACTAGGCTGGGTGACTTCGTCCCACCTGGATGGGACTAATTCACCCAGATTGGCGACTTGGTCCTACGGGGGATTTTTTCTAGCTGGATGTTTGGGGGATGAAGAATTTTAGTTTTTATGTTGATTTTATCGGGTCTTTGATCAAAATAAGCCTCAGGATGCACAATATGGGGCCATAGTGGCCTATTAATGATGATGTAAAGTGTAATTAGGGCTAGGGACACAAATTTTAATGTGAAAGTGTGATTAAACATACTTTACAACATTAAAATGATGTCCACATAGCCTAGAAAGGCACAACGTCCAATGTGAATGTGTAAGACACATTACAACACTAGATTAACACTAAGATTATTTTACAAGCCTCCAACATTAATGTGAAGATGCAATTAAATACATTTTATAACATTGAATTAGGGGAAGAGTAGGTCCATTAGACTTAAATTCTTAATAAAAGTCTAGAAAAGCATGAAATTCATTTACAACACCTTTACAAGACATCGCTAGATGCATTTTATTTAGTTTTCAAGGGTCCAAGACCTAATGTGGATGTGTAAAACACCTCACAACACTAAATCAAGGCCTCATTAAGTCCAATTTATCATCAATTATTCCCAAATCAAGCAAGGACAAAGGGATACTTTTTTCGTGTCCACACACTCATTCTTCACAAAATGAGAAATTAGACATGTATTAAGATAATTTCCTAACACATGATCAATATCAATCAACAATGCCTAACAATTATATCAAAAAGATTACATTAAATATATCTTAAATCACAAGATATCTCCTTAATTTTACTTCATGATAGGAAACATTGAAGAGGTCCCATTAAGAGAAGGTTGTATCATACCATATGAAATAATCAAGACTAATGAAGAGTCTTCTATCCATATTCCATCATCAATCCAAGGTCCATGTTAAGAAAATAATCTATAGTATAACGAAAGTTGCTCTAAATTGAGTCAGGATCAAGAATCCATATCTTTTAAGTACTATAATTATCTAAACAATATTTTCCAATTTTTTAATGATAGTCTCTCTAAAATGTGTCAAGACCAAGAATCTTCTTCCTTGAAATATTATCATGATCTAATGAGTATCTTCCAATCCATACAAGATTTCAAAAATGAAGATCATGTTCATACACGAATTACACCTACATCTAACCATAAGATGCTTAATTCCGATGGACACATAGATGATATTCCTCCAAAGCTAGAGTCTCTTACTCCTAATATCCTTGCAAGTGATCAAGTTATATTAGAGTTCACAAAACTTCATGGTGAGCTCTCAAAAATTGATCATGAAGAAGATTCTTGATAGAGAAGAAAAGTAACATCATCATTTTTCCATGATAAATCATATTCAGTTGCATTTTTTCAACAGATGCATTATCAAATAAAATTAGATCTACATGAACAGGGTATATTATAACCAATACATATGGTCAACAAACTTGAACAACAAGCTATTGTTTATTCAACAATCAAAGAATCTAGTCATATTAGTGATACATCCATAATACTGGGGGAAAATTTATCTAATGCAAACATTAACATAGGAATCATGAAGAAATTCCTTATTATAAAACCATTGCTAGCACTTCAACCATCTATGTCATGAATCATCATCCTCGTATCTTTCCACCCACTAGTTGGGATCAACAATAGAAAAATCAATATCAAAGACAAAATCACGTCATTAAAGCAAAAAAATCAACAAATAAAAGTGGACAAATAAAATTCAAAAGGATGCCAAAGAAAAATAAAGAAAAAAATCCCTATCAAACTCCATTAGTCAAAGAAGCTATGGGGAAAAATAAAAAGTGAATTTCATCCATCAAAGATGTCCATCAATGTAAAATAAGGCTTCAAGAGTGACATACAAAGTATATGAATAAGTTGGTCCTAATTCCAATTGAAATTCTGTATCCACCTTTCATTGCTCATCATCCCAAGTTTGGAGAATCAAAGATCCATTATCCAAACTATCGACTAGTCCATCCTCATCTCATATTCCTCATCGAAGTCTACCTTCCCTCATAAAAACAAGAATATCCAACTCTTGCATTGAGCATGTCTTATAAACAACTCTTTATCATAAGGACTCTATGGGCACTCTATCGTGATGTGCACATCTAGATAAGGTTAACTCTGGTATGGACAAGGAAGACAAGAACACTCAGGGGTTACATTCAAGTGCCCGCATCTTGTAAAGTAACTCATCCAAGTAGGATATCATCAACATATCTTGACAACAATATTTACATCAGAACCACCAGGTGGTTTAGCATAATCTGGTCATTCATATAAATCAAAATCATTAAAAAAAAAAAAACAAGAAAATAGTAAAGAGAAAAATCATCCTCCAATGAAAACCACTTTAGTGGTGCTTTGGACAAGTACCATGATGAAAACCTGGAAAATAGGCATCATGTGTAAAATCAAGCATAAGTGGAATCATCTCATCCTATCCATAATAAATCCTTGACCCATCCAATCCATTTTTCATCCAGATCCAAAATTATCTTGATCTTGACAAAGATTAGGGGCATACTTCAAGCTTTCTCTTGATAAACTATTGGCATGGTCCTTACCATTGATCCTATCGTACTCTATGCAATACCATAGCCTACATCCAATACTATCCAAACAACTATCCTCTATCCAGAAAGTTATCCTATTACAAGGTAATCCTTGGCATCTATCACATATCTATCCAACCATCATCTTGATCCATGCATCCACTCATAGCATTCCATACATTTTTAGAAACTGAGGGTAGGTACTTACATCTTGCTTCCGAATAAATCTTGATCCATGTCCTATAGCTCATAATGTGATACAGACATCATGATCTAGGTGTCAACCAAAAAATCCTTAAAAAATCCATATAATCTTGAAATCCTCAAACATCTAGAAAACATATCCAAATCTCAAAACATTCAATAACCTCAAAAACCCAAAAAAAACATCCATAAACATATCAAAATCCCAAAAAAATCGTTAGCCATCAAGTATGTACCAATCTAAGTCCAAATAATCAAACTACAAAGCTTTCACACATTCATGTAGGCAAGGCCATATTTGATGAGCCTTTAGTCATATTCTTTGGTCCAAACATGTTGAAAACCTAAAAAACATTCAGATATTTAGAAATACCAAAAAAAACTTAGAAAGCATCATTATTCTAAAGAACAACCTCAAAATATCCTCAAAATTTCAATTTTTTTTTAAACATTTGAAAAGAAACAAAATTCATCCATTCCCATGCCATTTCACTTTCACTCACAATAAACCTTCATTCATAATAAACCTATCGTCACCCCCACCTTTAGTGAAATAAATAGAAACAAAAATAGGTGTAGTTGTCATAACACAAAATTTCATGCAAAATCATGAGTATTGATCATTTTAAAACATGTTAGTTAACCCTCATATCCATGACCCATCAAAAATTTAAAAGAAATCGACATCCAATGAATATCTTAACAAATATATCCTACAATAGACATCATTTTAGATATCAAAACAACTCTCTTTGGCAAGAGATATGATGGCATTAATATTTTTCATTTTGATATTTTCTTTTGATTTATATTGTTGTCTTATTTCAATGATATCTCAAGGATTTCTAGAAATTATTTAGAGAGAAAGGAATGGGGCATTATAATTTCTTTCATTTGTTGTGCTTGTTGGATGTTCTTGCAATACAACATTGGAAAATACTTGCCTTGTGTGTGCAGGGGTAGTCTCAAGTAATACAATGTCTAGTACATATTAGGTTCTTCATACCTTTTGTATTAGTATCCTTACTTTGATGGTTTTATTCTCTCACATGATTAAACAAGGTGTTTGTATTTCAGGTATAAACAAGGATACTCCTATCTGTTTGCAGATTCAAAGTCTATGTAATAGATACAAGGTCACACTGGTTCTTCATACCTTGGTGCATCATGTCTACTTTCTATATCAAAATAATAAGGATTGCTCTATATTATGTGGTATAATATAAAAAGAAAAATCAAAGTCATCTACTATCTCATCACATATCCAATAAAATCTTAGAATAATCATAGGTTTATTGGCATCCTGATCATCATCGTCATTCTATCTTATTCTATCTATTCTTTTATCCATACTAACATTTCTATCCAAGTATCATGACATAACAAAAATTAAATAAATGCATCCACCCCGCATCCATAAATTATTAGTACCATCTCATATCATCCATCCCATAAACTGTTAGTACCATCTCATGTCATCCATCTTGTATAATCATGATATATCGCATGAAAATACAAGAAATCATAACCAAAACATCATCATCATCCATATCATACATCTTGCATCCACAGATCATTAACATGTATATCACATCATAAACATAATAAATATACATCACATCATGGAAACACATAGTCACATCATCATAACATAATGCATATATATACATGTATCTACATCCATAATCATACATCATACATAATAAAAAGATCAAATCATGCAATAAAAAACATACAGTGGTCACATCAATAATCGCTCATCTTATATATATCATAAAAAATTAATTATCATGATACATACCAAATGTGTGTGATACACATCAAAATACATGAGGCTTTCCATAGTTGATGAATGTGTATACATCATAAAATCTGTCTACATCAAACATATGGATACAAAAATGTCTATATACAAAGTAAGACTACCCTGAGCTTCCTCGATCCTCTTGATCAAGAGTAGACTAATCTAGTGGTGGCCCCATTTTCTATCAATGTTGTCCATTTGAATGTTCCTGTGATGGCCTCCCAACTGAGCCACCCTTTGATCTACTAGGACCCATGGCACTATTATGTGAATAATTAGGTTGTCACCTATGTGCTAGCATTGCCATGTTATATAGAGTCCTGTAGTATGTTGACTCACTATGTATGGCTATGATCTATTGTATGTATTGAGTAAGTGAGATCACCTACCTCCATGCATGTGTAGCAACCTCTAGTTGTTGCCTATGTGTTGTCTCCTGGGCTAGCTATAACTTGACCTTCTATCTTTGAGTAGTCTCTACATCCATCTTGAATTGGGCCTGATCAAACTCAACCCTGAGGTGGTCCCTCTCTATATGTACATGTGCTAGTTGTCCTAAGAGACCATCTCTCCCTTGTTGAAAACCATCATGCTCCTAGAAATCCTGATCTATCTCAGCTCGAAAGCCATCATGATCCTGGCATACCTGGTCCCTCTCCTATAGTGTTGTCTTTAACCCATAATCCTGAACCCCTACAATAACTGCCATTTGCTTCTATGGTGGTCCTTGTGGTGGTGGACCCTATCCTCAATCCTCCACTTTAGACACCTCTACCTCAATCCTCTATTTCTATTGGTACTATCTACCAAACTCATCCTTGCATTGTCTGCCACCTGCATCACCCCGATTGGGTCTATGAATCTAAAAGGTATACCTGTGTGATCGATGGCTTAGCATGGGCTTAATACACTTGATCCATGAGGATTCAAAGTATAATCAAGCCACTAAACATCAGTCCAATAAGATCAATCAATGAAAAAAACCAAACTAGGAATCTATTAAAACTAACATATTAAATCATGAAAGCTTTAAAAACACCTATTATAATCCATTAAAACTTATCCTATTGGAGGAGTGGTGTCACATTGATGTGGAATGATGACCCTTTCCCAATCCCGTGGATAAATGAGCTTGTTTTGATAAATTCTATTGAAGATAATTGACGAAACCATTGATAGATGTGTATGAAAACATGATTTAAAGCCAAATTAACATGATGCAATCTATTTTAACATGATTTATGCTAAGATGATCAAAATGGGTATGTGCAAAGCTAATTTAAATAGATTTTAAGCTAAAAATATTCAAACCCTAATTGCCAAATAAGCTAAATGGATGCATCTATGTTATTATGGAAGCCATTAATGGAAGTGAAGCTAATATGCAAGTAAATTAAGCTAAAATGAAGCCAAATAAGTGCTAAATGAGTGCAAGTGAAAGTTATTTTAAAAACACAAGTTTTCTCTTAAAAGATGGATGGAGTTTCAACAGCATAAGTTTGCTCTGAAAAAGATGGATCCATTTATCTCCAAATAGTGACCTATTTATAGGATGAAAAATGAGAAATGAAGGGTTAAGATTAAAAAGGTTAATGAATGGTCAAAAATGGAGGAAAGATGAAACATGGATCATGGATTCTCATCAATGGATGAGAATCAATGATCAAATGGATCAAGGATAGAATCAAGGGTTCATATTCTTCCAAACAAACACACTCTCAAAACCTGCATAAGAAGCCTTGTTGAAAGTTTGTTATAAGGAAGAATATTCCTTTTTTCAAATGAGTGGAGAAAGAGAATATTCTTTGGAATATTCTCATGGGTGAGGAAAATTAGATATTTAGAAAATTAAAACAAAATTTTAATGTGCAAAAGGGGAAGGAATATTCCATGGGAATATTCTTTTTGGAGGAATTTGCAAAGGAGGAATATTCCCTTGCAAGTGGGGGGCGATTATATTTATTAGTAATTTGATAATTAAATAAGGTTTTAATTATGTAAATTAGGGGAATTAGACAATATTCATTAAATAAAATGATTTAATGAAAAGGGGAAAGTGTTGTGATATTTAATTAAATAACTTAGGGTTATTTAATTAAATAAGAGGACATTAGGGATTTAAATTAAATAAATTTATGTATTTAACTTAATAAGATGAAATGTTAGCATGAAAGGGGGTGAATTAACTTGATTAGATTAATTATATCAATAGATGAAAATAACATAATTAATTAAATAGCTAGACTAATTTAATCAATTAAGCAAAAAGAGGATGGGTTTTAGGATGAAATGGTGTTAGTATATCTGATTCGAGTGCATCCTATCATTCAAGACATTTTTAAGTGTCTACATTTTTCCCCTCTTTGAAGCGAGGTGTCTATTACATTGGTTCAAAGAATGACGTCTTTCAGATTAAAAACTACTGCTTGAATTAAAAAATATATATATATATATTTTTTCTATTTTTGGATGCTCCACTGTTGCCCTAGTGGAAGGAATAAACTAGTTCCCTACCCCCTCAAGAAATCAGGCAAAAACTTTTAATTTTGGGTTGATTTCTTGACAAAGGTTAAATATGGGTTTAGGTGCCAAAATAGGTCCCGAAATGCCAAAAATGGCCTCAAAAGTGCAAAAGACGGCTCAAAATAGGACACACAAGGTGGAAATAGGTAAAACAGGTCAAAACTAGCTTTTGGCTAAATTTAGGTAAAAAAACCCTAATTTTTAGGCTTAAATAGGTGAGAAGGGTGACATTTCCAAATCATTTGTGCATTCACACCTTAGAGATTCTTACATTTTGAGCTTTGATACCTTAGTGAAATGGCTCACCGTGTGCTCCCTCTTCATCTTTCAGATTGAGTTTGAGAGTACTAGTGACGTGTAGATGCATGACCCCAGGTATGTGATTGAAAACTTGTCTCAATTTTTGCTTTTAGGTGTATTTAATAGGGGGTCAAAGTTAGGTCTTTAGGAGTGTTGTTGTATGGCGACGCTTTTAAAGCGTCAAAAGCATCGCTATTGATTTTATAGCAATGCACCTCAATTTTTTGGTCCAATGACACATCTGATTAGTGTGTCACCGAGGTAATATAACAATGCATGGGATTTTTAAGTTTAGCGTCACCCAAAAGCGGTGAGAGATGCACCTTTCAAATAGTGACACACCCCAATATTTTGATATAGCAACACACCCATGATGTTGATTCGATATTGAGCATAGTGATGCCATCACCAAAATGGCGATGCACCCCTAAAATTGATATAGCGACACACCCAAAAAACAAGGATGCTATTGATTTTAGCGACATGTTTGATGTTTTAGATGCAAAGTCTCAAATTTTGATTAGTTTTTTGAATTTTTCAAAAAATTGACGTTGTGTGTGTGATTCGTGCATGAGGATCCCCCCCATTGATGTCAAAGGAGCACTGGTCCAACATTTTAGTAGTTGCGAGAGATTTCGATGACTTAGAGGTGGAGCAGCTGGGTAGGCTAGGATTAGGATTTATTGCTTTCTTCCCTAAGGTATGGATGCATCTTGCGATGATGACTGTGCTGATCGAGAGGTGGCACAATGAGACCTCATTTCACTTGCCCATTGGTGGGGCCACTGTTACACTTGAGGATGTGGCACATTTTACGATTGTCCATCCACTGAAAGCATGTTATATATGACACAGATGTAGGCGGAGACGTATGTCTCTCCCTCCTATACATGTGGCAGATTTTCCTTATTAGCTCTCAGATTGATCTTGACTTATACCATAGGCAGGTGGAGATCTTCAGATTATTCATTGTAGCACTGATATCTAGTGTCATTGCTCTAGAATAATGGGGTAGATGTTTCAGTCCTGGATGGGGATTGGCATGGGAGGGGATGATCAGGAGGGATGTGATGTATGCCTGGGGTCTAGTCCTACTTGCTTCTTTGTACCATGATATGCATGAGGTCATCTACCGAGAGGGTAGGAGCATCAGAGCAGGTGTGACTCTGCTTCATATATGGGTATACAAGCATATTTCCATGTTGATACCCTTGGTGGTTCTTACAAATATCCATGATGCCCATCATTTTTTGTTATAGGGTGCCGATGACATTTCAACACACAAGCCCCCTAGGTTTACCATATTGGTTTCATGTCATTGATGACATGATGGCGTTTAGATGGAGGCCATGGCTACAACATACATGGTGGTACGACAATCAACAATAGCTAGATTTTGCTCGTCAGAATTGGTACATGTAGGGTAGAGAGCACATGTTCATTGAGTGATACCTCTTAGACCATGTTGCTTAGTAGTTTGGGGAGGTATAGGATGTCCTAGTTGATGACTATACTGCCATTCTTTCCAAAGCTCAAAGAGAGGTACAATAGGGAGCCCCCATTGATCCCATTGTGGCGATCAATGATTTTAGATAGCTAGTCCCACAATTGTGGGCATATGATTAGGGCCTTCTAGATGTGAGGAATACCCTATCATATGATGCATGGTTCAGGCTACCCACTTGCTTGACAAATCTAGTGGGGTGATACCCCAGAGGTAGAGGTAGAGGCACACGACAAGGCAGAGTCTGAGATGGAGGTAGGGATAGTGGCCAAGGTAGAGGCCAAGATTAGGATTAGGAAAGTGTCCAGGTGCCAGGTGATGGGCACTACCAGTAGCCAGATTAGGCATAGGTGCCAGGGTGGAAGGACGGACATGATGGACAAGTTCCGAGGGCACCACTGCCTCCTCCACCTGTACAACTAGATGCCCAGTTACATGCATAGATACAGACTGTTACAACTGAGAGAGATCAGCTACAGGCAGAGCAAGATCAACTGCAACAACAGCTTTAGGCCAAGACTGGACAACGAGATCATGAGGTCCAGTTGCGGTAGAAACTGGACATACAAATAGCCCAGGATATTGGGCGGAGACAATAGTTAGAGGCAATGACAGTTGCATCACAGGGCCAGACTGCATCTACTCAGTTGTATAGATAGGCAAATATCGAGGTAGGATATTACTGCATGCGCTATCATCGTGATGTTCTTTAGGCGATGAAACAACCTAATTTTTCATAGTGGAGTGCAACACCACTTAGAGCTGAGGATCAACCATCAGTTAGGGGTGAGTCAAGCAGCCACCATGGCTAGCTTGCTTATGTAGACACTTTGATTGTTTTCTTGATTCATTTATATAGATATACATTCATGGGATCCTTTTTGATATCATCATGGATATTATATTTTTGATTGATATACAAACACTGATTCATATATTGTACCATGATAGTCACCATTTTTTGATATATATATATATATGAGATGATTCAGATTCAATATGTGATGTGTCTTTATTTCATGCTTATGAATGTATGGATGCATATGATATGATGTGAGGTGATACAATATTCTTATGTATGGATCCACTTCTTTTATTTATGCGATATGTGATGATTTTCTATGATGTGATGTATATGCGATGTGATGCAATGCATTGGAATGGATAAGTTATATTCTTTTTCAGTATCTTTTTATGTTATGTTATGGAATGGATGCTATGATATGTTATGATATGCAAATGATATGGATGCATTTATTTTTGTGTACTTTTCTATGCCATTTATGATGTAATGATGCATGCATATGGATGTGTAATGGATAATGCATATGCTCATGATAATGCGATGTATGCATGCTGATGCTTTGTGGATGCAGGATGGATGCATTTGATGATATTTTTGTTGACTGTCACGATACCAAGTTAGCATGGAAAGAAGATAGAAGAATGAGAACTAAGGATTTGACCATTGATTTTGAAGATTGATTCAAAAATTCCAACAAGTCTATGATCCATCAAGACTTTATTAGAGATGGTGATGAGAGATGATGATGATGATTTGTTCATATCTTGGGATTGGGATTCTTCATCATTCCTTATGTTTGATATAAAACATAGACATGATGCATCAAGGTATTGATAACCAGGATGGTGTTGTATCTAGTGACATGGAATTTGACTCTGAAAATAGATAGGATAGTCCTTGTTCACATTTTGACATACAAAAACCTCATCAGAATGTAGTTTAGTAGTTAAGAGTATATTGGACCAAAGCATACACAATAGTCAACAATCTACTCCAAATAACTTCCCTACACACAACTAAGCAAGTATGCACCAAGATTATTTTACAAGAATACCCACAAGCACAACAAGCGGAAGATAATGGTCGATGCCCCATTCCTTTCTCTCTAAATCATTTTGATAGACATCATTGAGAGGTCCTAAGAATGGGTCAATAAGATAAATCAAAAGAAAAGATCAAAGACAAACAATCAATGCTATCTATATCTCTTGCCAGTTTAAATATAACTAAGGGGATTTCTAATATTGATGTCCATCACAGGAAGGATTCATCCTAGGACATGATTAGGTGTTTTGATTAGGATGAGGTGTTTGATAAGTTGTTGATACAAACTTCACTGACTCATTTACCTATGATCTAGACATTAGATTTTGACACTTAGGTTCTCACTTTACGACTTGTGATACTTGCTTTCTACTTGTTTGGCCAAAGGTTGAAGGTGATGATTGATTTATTATGGATGAAGGTTTATTACGGGTGAGCGAAATGGGATGGATGGTTTTGGATTTTTTGGAATATTTCAATGTTTTTGGTATTTTGAAAATGTTTTGAGGCTATTTTTGGTCTTTTTGAAAGTTTATATGAATGTTTATGTTTTTGGATTATTTGAGGTTGTTTAGGGTTTTCAAAGGTTTTCCAATGTTTTTATGTTTTCAATTTTCAAATGTTTAGGATTTTCCAATATTTGAATGTTTTTTTGTTTTTTTGAGATATTTGAATGTTTAGGGATTTTTTGAGATTTCCGACCAAGAACCTAACCTAAAAGACTATCCTAGGGGCCTCGTGGGCTTATCAAAGATTAGCCTTGCCTATGTTATACATGCAGAGACCACGTAGTTTGATTGACCCAACTTATTGCTGATGAGAAATGAATAGTTGATGGATTGTTAGTTTATTATGACAGACTCCTAAAGGACTGACCTAGGGTGTCTCGGGGGCACATCGATGATGGCCTTGCGTACGTTCAACCTTAGAGACTTGTAGTTCGACAAGTTTCCATTTTTGGATTTTTGATGTTTTGAACTTTTTAGGGAATTTGATGTGTTTTGGATGTTTTCAATTTTGAATTTACAACTTTACAAATGTTTTTAGATTTTAGCTATACATGATTTTAAGTGTTTTTGGATTTTTGACTATACAATATTTTGTAAATGTTTTTCAGATTTTCTAATGAACATTTTATGAATGTTTTTGGTATTTTTGATGAGATTTCCAATAACCTTAAGATATACAAGAACCTAATCTGATCCATAACGAAATTCACCCAACATGATGCAATAGACTACCTCGATATAGGTAGGAAAAATTGACCTTTGGAATGTGCCAAGTAGTACTAAAGGGGATACAATACTTCATGATATTAAGCTATGGCACAGTCATAAATGAGTGATGGAATAAATAGGATGAATGATGCGATGCAAACAATGATAGGATAAGGAGCCAAAGGTAGATGGAGGTGCTTTATCGTGAGTCACCTATTTTCAAGTTTTCACGAAGGTGCTTGCCCAAAGCACCACCGAAGTGGTTTTCACTAGAGGACAATTGTTTTTCTTTACTTTTTTCAAATTTTTTTCTCTTTTTTGTTTTGTATTTTTGATCATTTTTTGTTTTTTTTGTATTTTCATATTTACACCCTTTGAACCTAGGCATAATTTTTTTTAAGATGCAAACTATTGGTTGGTTCTTGCAAGGGTTCACCTTCTGGTGTTGACAATTAATATGCTCTAGATCCATAGCTTATTGTGATGACAAAGGAATCTAACTAGTTAGGCTCATAATTTCCTTTACTGTCCTGATTTGGAAGATTTTTTTGATTCTTCTTTAGGACAAGATCCCCTACTTGGAAAGACCGACACTTGATCTTCTTGTTATAGCTCTATTTTAGTCAGTTTTGGTATACTTGTAAGTGATTAAGGGCATCGAGGTGACGCTCATCCAGGAATTCTAGCTCATTTAGTCGAGATACTCTATACTCTTCATTAGTGATCATATTATGTAGTGAGACTCGCAGTGATGGAAGATCAACCTCAATAGGCAAGATGACTTCTAATCCATAGACCAAAAATAAAGGAGTTGCACTTATAGGCATGTAGATTCTGGTTTGATAGGCCCAGAGGGTGGTATTTAATTGCAGATCCTAGTCACAACCAGATTCATTGACCGTTTTCTTTAGGATCATTAGAATGGTCTTATTTATAGCCTCAACTTGACCATTTCCCTGGGGGTAATACAGGGTAGAGAATCAATGATGAATGCTAAATATTTGACATAGCTCTTTCACATCTTGATTCTTGAAGGGTGTTCCGTTGTCTAAGATAAGGGTTTGTGGAACACCATAATGACAGATTAGGTAATTCGGGATGAACTTAGCAATTTTCTTCCTCATTATGTAGGTCATAGGAATGGATTCAACCCACTTGGTAAAGTACTTAGTGCTATTATGATAAACTTGTGGCTATTAGATGAGGTTGGAGTAATCTTTCTTATAAGGTCAAACCCCCACTATGAGAAAGGTCAAGGTGTGATCATTGGTTGCAACTCCTGAGTAGGGGCATGAATAATATCTCCATGCTATTGACACTAGACACACTTCTACACATGCTGATGGGCTTCTCTTTCCATGGTTGGCTAGTAGTACCCCATCCTCAACCGTTGCTTAGCTAAAGTCATACCACTAGAATGGGAACCACATATGCCATCATGTACTTTTGTTAAGGTAGTCAAGGCTTCCTCTTGGTTAAGACATCGTAGTAATTTCTCCTCGATGCTTCTTTAGTATAAGGTATCACCTAGGATCATGAATTGGGATGCCTTCTTAACAAAGGCCTTCTTAAGGTTGGAGGTGATATCGGATGGGAGGATTCCTCTGTTAAGGTAGGTGAATATTTCATGACACCACGAGAATCCAGGACTAACGATGACACAAAAATTTAGATTTAGGGATTTTAAAAGTTGGTTTGAGAAGTTGTTCTACCAAGAATTCACATTGAAGGACATTGTGTGGCATGTCTAATAATGATCCAATTGTTGCCATAGCATATGCTGCTCAATTGCTCCTACGATGAATCTACTCAAAATTTATATCTATGAAAAGGTCCTTCAGACTCTCTACCATCTTCTTGTAAGGAGTAAGCTTGTCATCCTTAGTTTAGTAGTCATCATTGACTTTGTTGATAACTAGCTGTGAGTCTCCATAGACTTTCAACTCTTGTATCTGCCATTGAACTATATCCTTAGACCTATGATTAGGGCTTCATACTCTCAATGTTGTTAGTACATAGAAATGATAGTCTGTATGAATTTGGAATGCTATCACCTTGAGGGGTGATAAAAAGAAAACCCACCCTTGATCCATGTTGGGTGAATGATCCATCAAATTACATTTTCCATTGATTTGCTGCATTGACAAGGAACACTGATTCATTAGTGAATTTAGATATCCGTGGATTCTCTGCATAGATAGGTGCTTCTGCTAGTTGGTTTATGATCAATTGTCCTTTGATTTACTTACAATCCATGTACTCTATGTCAAATTCAGTCAGGATCATTGCCCATTTGTCCATTCACCCAGTAAGAGTTGCTTTGGATAACGAGTATTTTAGCAGGTCGATCTTTGCAATAAGTTTGATTTGATGCAACAAAATGTAGTGTCTAAATTTTTGTAAAGAAAAAACTACCACTAAGCATGCTTTCTCAATGGATGAATAGTTCATTTCATAGCCCACCAAGGTCATGCTGATGTAGTAAATGACTATTTCCCTTTTGTTTTCATCATGTGCTAGAAGAGCACCTAGTGATGCTGATGTTGTTGAGATATATAGGATCAAAAGTTTTTCGGTATCGATGGCATGAGCACTGATAGTGTCAATAAGTAGTCCTTGATTTGTTGAAAATATTTATTGCACTTCTCATCCCATTTGTAAGTTATTCCTTTATGGAGAAGATGTGAGAAGGGGTGAATTTTATCTGATAACTGTGCTATGAACCTTCTGATGGGTTGCAATCTTCCTTACATAACCATCTCATCTGGTTCAATGTTTGTGGTGGTTCCATGTCTAGGGTAGCTTTCACTTTTGCTGGATCAATGTCTATCCCTCTGTGATAAGATGTAACCAAGAAGCTTCCCTGATGTAACAAAAAAGACACTTTTTTGGGTTTAGCCATACCTTATACTCTTCAAGTCTGTCGAAGATGGGTCCCAAGACTTCTATGTGCTTACTCCTTTTCTTGGATTTTTCCAAAATATCATCCACATAGTATTCGACTATTTTGTGGATCATGTCATGAAAGATGAGGGTCATTGATCTTTTATAGGTTTCTCCTGTGTTCTTCAACCCAAATGGAATCACGTTCCAACAATATGTTCCCCATGGACAAGTGAATGCATTTTTGTGTTGATCATCCTTGGTGATCATTATTTGATTATAGCCTAAAAACCATCCATGAGTGATAGCATTTCATGTCCAACTATTAAATCCATGATGATGCTGATGTTAGGAAGAGGGAAATCATCCTTTGGGAAGACCTTGTTCAAGTCTTTGAAATTTGTGCATGTTCTGATGCCCCCAGTAGGTTTTGAGACTGGTACCAGGTTTGAAACCCACTAAGGATAATCTATCGGTTGGATGAATCCAACATCAAGAAGCTTTTGTAACTCAAGTTTCACCAAGAGTGCTATCTGAGAGTGCATCTTTCTTAGTTTCTACTTCACTAGTTTGAATTTAGGATAAACTACTAAATGATGCACAACTCCTTGGAAAATTAGCTCTTCGCTCTTTTAGGAACGCTTCTAGGTTTTTCTTTTCATCATCCAACAAGGATTGAACATAGAAAGTGATCTTAGGTGATTCTTTTGTTCCCACATTGATTGCAGTGGCCTTTTCTGCTAGAGATGTTGACTTCTTTGGATGCATTTCACTAAGGGGGAGATTTAATCCCTCATCCTTGGGTGCCTTAGGGAAGTTTTCACCTTCGGATGTGTCCATTCTTTTTACTATTTTAGGATTATAAAGTGCCACAATATGGTTTTCACTCAAAGATCTGCATGTTAGTTGCATGTCATCAATTTTGTGACTAAAGGATTCAATCGTCTCCCCGTAGTACACCCTTGTGTCTAGCTCTATGTCAAAACCTGCTTTGTGATCTGCCCAAGGTAAGTTGTCACAGAGCCCCATGAATTCTAAGATTGCTTCATTGTTTTTGAATAAATCTAGAATTGGTGGTCCTCATTGGTCCAAGTCAATGAGTTGTGGGTATACTAGGCTTATTTCAGTTGGTTGATTGCTCGGGGTGAAGGATGTTGTGGATATCATGAAAAGGGAGTTATTCTCAAATAGGTCAGAAACATCAAGAGGGAAGTCGTCCAGGGTAGTATCACGTGATGTTGGTAACCAAGAGGAAGCCTCAAACCATTTAATAGAAGTACCTTTTCCAATAAGGGTAACCCTAATAGTAGCACATCCTAAGTCGATATTATTTGGATGTCTCTCAGGAACAATGGGTTCTAGCAAACCATTATCATTTTTTCCTAGTTTCTCGTTCTTGTTGTATCCCCAACTCTTCATTAGCTGCAAGCATTTGCTATCATCTTCCATGGGAAGAATAGGGATGGGTTGTTCATCTTGATAGAGCAATTTAGATACATCCTCCTCATTGACATCTTCTTTGTTCAAATCCCCCCACTTGGTGAAGGTAGTAGCTTCCATTTTGATTGTTTTGGCCTCTTTGTTATTATATGTGGATTTACCATGAGATTTTGGAGAAAGAGGCAGCTCCCCCAATACAAAAGTGTCCTTCATTAGTTTATAGTTTCCACAACCATCATCTTGGATCACTTCTTTGATACTGGGAATGTTCTACACAATGGGTGTTTTCATTTCTGAAGTAGATGCAAGGGATGATGGGTCAACAAATGAGGATGGTGTAGGCCCTTCATCATTTTTAGGGATCTGGGGTATCTTTTAAAACTTGGCCTCAATGTTCTTGCAATAGTAAAAAGGCTCAGGATCTCCATGGATGGTAACTTCTCTGCCCTCAAAAGGAAACTTTACACATTGATGATAGGTCGAAGCTACAACTTTTAAGGCATGGATCCATGGTTGGCCATGTAACACCTGCCTCAAAACCCTAGAGAATGTAACAAATTTAAACGAAAGCGAACAATTTTTTTTTCTTAAAGTGATATTAAACATATGAGTTATGCTACACTAGCACCCACACTCTCTAAGGATCATGGCAACGCTTAAACAAAGTACAAGTCTAACTAATACAATTAAACATCACATGCATTTAATGCTCATAAATAAAGTACATACATCCATCATCATTAAATTACAACACATAAGATACCAAAGATGTGATACTGTTTCATACATCTTACATTCATTTCATTTTACAAGCAATAAGAAAATTAACACTAATATTTTAACTCCAATTTCACAGTAACACACACAACAATAAAAACAATTTCTTTATAAAATTCATTCCATTTTAACTATTCATGCTTTGCATACACCAAATAATACATAATATTCATTTCTCTTTTAAAATCATTTCATCTTAAAATAACTACTTGTGCATACCTCATTAAAATCAAATTTTCTAATAAAATCATTTTATTATCAAACATCTACTTTAAATTCAACTTTCTCTTTTAAATTATAACATTCTATAAATAGTCTATTTCATGCATTTGCATACATCTATTATCAAAATATATTTAAATAAATATATATATTTAAAACATCCATTATATCAAAATAGCCAATTAAATAAATATATTTAAATATATATAATTAAATATGTATAATACATATAATTATACATATATATAAATATATATTATTTAATTAATTAAAAATAATTTACCATATTCAAACAATACTAATCATAAAACTGGTATGTTGCGACTTCAATAACTTTTGTTTTTGGATCTGGGTTTTTCTAAATTTTTTGCTAAAGGTGTGCCACCAAGTCTTTTAAAACATATAAAAAATCAGCCATACCTAGTTTGCACATTTTGAGTTATGATTAATTTAGTGACCCTCTATCTCTGCTGTTTTTTTTTAATATAAATTTTTCTACAGGTAAAGATCTACTATTTTATCAGATGATTTCATTTTCAATCCTACAGAGGTTTTTTAAATTATCTATTGTTTTCTTTTTTGAATTTCCTACCATTTTAAATTCATTTCCCTACAGAGTATCTAATATTTTCACAATCCCTCTACAAAGGTTTCCAAAATTTCACAACAGGTTTAACAGACATCCCTTCAAAACTTTAAATCAAAACCTCCATAAAACACACAAATCTTCTAAACTTTCAATTTCACAATATCTAAATAAAGCCTCTACAAAATTGTACAGACAATCTGATCTACCTCCTACCTTGGTCCAAGACGGGCAAGAGTCTCCTCCAACAATTGATGCAACTGTGCGCCCTCTATCCTTAGTGGATCCAAATCTTGAATACCGCCTCCCGAAATGTTTTGGGAAGCCTGCTATTCCTCATGAACTGAATCATGAGAAACATGTAGAGGTGAGTTTTGCTGACTACCTCCGTGTTTGCCTCCACAACCACGACCACGACCTCGACCTCTCCTAGGTGGAATGATCCTGCACAAACACACCAAGGTGTAAGACAGGATATGCAACTTAAATCCTACGTAAACAACTTAATGGTTTCAACATAAACCTAGAGTTCCTAGTGTTTAAACCTAGGCTCTGATACCACGTGTAATGCCCCGCCAGGGAACCCAAAGAACAACACATAACTAACAAATTAACCAAAGCATTTTTTTTTGAAAGGTCATTCGATTAACATAAAAACATAAGTACCACATACTTATGTCCTCAAGGTCCCTTGATGTCGCTACTTAAACGAAACCAAGTAAACATCATATTACTAACGCACGATACAAAAAGCTTAATGATAAACTTTACTCCAAAGAATGATATAATTATAAATAAAGATGGAATCAAGTTACAATTACATCTTACAATAAGTGAGATTATGACTAATCTCAATACATCATAAAAAAAACATTTGTACAGAAAATTATTTAATTTCAAACTAATTATACTAAAATCTCACAAGACGGTTACATTGCTTCCAGATAACAAAGATCAAGTACATCATCAGTACACCACACACTAACTGTCTGACTGACTGTTGGCATAGGAAGAGTGTCACACATAATTTGCTATGAGTTACCCTAACTCAACCTTCCTAGGCTACCGGACCCACCTCCTGGGTTACCCTGGCTTTCCTCTACCGCCCGCTGGACCCTCATACAAACTATGTGTCTCGTCTCATCTCAAGCCTTAACAAGCACATGAACCATGAGAGAGGCATTCATTATCTTTATTAGTGTGAAAGTTCCCCATTAATTCTTTTAAATTATCACTTGATTAAACCCTAGGTGAGTTACCCTGACGCCCCTTTGTGTGTTGGACCCCCACAAAGAGCCACCCTCCTACAAACAACACAAAGTTCAAATCCACAATACTATGGGTAAACAAGGTGCATAAAACTGATAACACATCTCAACCTTAAAACATAAGGTCTCACAACCCGTTCATAGTAACCGGGTATCCACATTATATCACACACCCCGTTCATGGTAACCGGGTGTTCAAACTGATTATATCCACGTGCACTACCCAAGTAAACTCAAAAGCCAAACCAACACAAGATACAACCCCCACCACAAAGGAGACACATCTGGAAGTCTTTCATAAACAATAACTCAATTTTTCCCAACAACGAGAATGAGAGAAACATAACTTTAAAACAATTTCAAGCACAAGATAAAATCTAATATTAGGATATTCTAAATCCAAATAAGGCAATTACATATTGTATGCAAACAATCAAAATAATATATAATTCCATTTACATTTTCAATAAGAAACTAAAGCTAATTGTTTTCCTTCAATTTTTCTCAATTTCGTCTAATGATAAAATCAACTAAATTTAATCAAACCTTTTAAAGAACAATAATTAACTTGTTTAATTTTAATTTAAATAAATAAACCATAAATATAAACACTTTAAAATCAAATATTTAAATAACAATCACATTAAATCATTTTTATTAATTAAATAACTATTTAACTTGTATAATTAATATAAATGATTTAATGTGATTGTTATTTAAATATTTGATTTTAAAGTGTTTATATTTATGGTTGATTTATTTAAATTTAAATTAAACAAGTTAATTATTGTTCTTTAAAAGGTTTGATTAAATTAAGTTGATTTTATCATTAG